>JANGFH010000462.1:0-38408 GCA_025758715.1 Glaciozyma martinii | reverse complement strand
GGTCCGCTCGTTGCGCAGTGAGAGAGCCACCTGGCCGCAATGCTCAACCCAGCTCTTCCTTTCGCATCAGCTGCAACTTAGCTCTGGAAGATTTTCGAGAGACATGGGGATACGGAGAGAACGGTTTAGACGTCGTCCTGGGTCGTGCCGGCAAAATGGAACCAACGCCGACTTGTCTTTCGCAGCACATTCCTCACACCGGAGATCTTCCCAACACCGTCCAAACGACCGCCCAAGCAGGAATGATCATTAGTCCCTTTCGTCTTTCCCCTCTCTACCTCCACAACTGCCAGGTTCTGACCTCCTCACTCCGTGCAGCACAACTACCTCCTCTCAGATCCCACCCGCCAGTCCCGCCAGATGGTTCGAATCAACTACAACTCAAGCGCCACTCCTTTTATCGTCGAAGAAGTCAAGCTCTTTGGCCAAATCTAAGCCTCCGGAACGCTCAACTTCGTGCGTCGCTCCTTCTCCTATCACCCAAGGTCGAAACTGACCTCGCTCCCTGCGCAGACGGCCCTCCAGTCCGACTTGTACGCCTACTCGGGCGACGTGAACGTCCGCAAGTTCCCTTACGACCCGCAGAACCCCTTCAACTACACGGAGAGCATCGTTTGATAGATTTGTTGGAGGAGCGAATGCGAAATCACGTGTATCAGCAGGCCTTGTTCCCGCTTCTGACTCCCCGTTCGAAGCTCTGCTCTTCCAGTTCGAAGATCTGTTCACTTCTTGCTCGAGCCTTCTCCCTAGCGCAGACGCCTTGAGCTCGGCAGCTTCGAGCGCGAGAAGAGCTTCGGCTGGCGCTCAGGGGTCGAAGCTTGGGTGGTGCGGCGTTTGCAGATCGGAGGGGACTGAACTGAGCGTGGTGGAAAGCGGCGCGAATGAAGTGCGGTGGAAGAGGGTTATATTGCGAGAGAATCACTACGCCTTGGTAGCAGTCCAGAAGGCGGCCGTGTATTCATGTCGAAGGAGGGAGGCCGAGTTGGAAGTATAGCTCGTGAGGATCTCGCGCTCGTCCTGCGTCAAAAAAGAAGAGTTAGTGGGCCAGTTGAGAGCGGTAGCTGGTTTGAGGAACGAACGTGGATGATGAACCCGATTCGGCGAGCGAGGGCTTTGACGTCCTCGAGCGTGAGTTCGATCGAACTGGAGCCGTCCGCGCTGTTTTCAAAGTGCCAAAGGGTTGGTCCTAAATAAACGCTCGTGAAAAGCTGTTTCGAAAGACGAGGAGAGAGAAGACGCACCGCAGTTGATCCAGACGCCGCCAACTTTGAGGATACGGTAGATGGCCTCGAGGTATTCGACGATGTTGCGAGCGGTGTCGATAAAAAAGCAACTGCAGACTGCGTCCCAAGAGTCTGGCATCGTGCGTCAGCCAGCGTGGCAGCGAGACGAGAGGCCACGCGCACCTTCATCCGATCCGTAGACCTCGAGGAAATCCCCCGCTGCGAACGAAAAGTCGCCGGGGCTGGTCGAGATTGCGCTAGGGAGGACGTCGGGAACAAAGATTGGTGAGAGGAGGTCGGCTTTCGAGCGAACGTTGGAGAAGGAATGGAGATATGGATGTATCGCGAACTCGTTCTTTCGAGTCGTGCTGGGCGGCAAAGAATCAGCGCTGAAGAGGGGAGGCACGTTTAGAGCACCCACTGATTGAGAATGAACGAAGAAGCGATCAGCATGAAGAGGGAGAACTCGTTGGCCTGGCAGCTGAAGCCTGCGGAGCAAGGTCAGTCGGTCGTAGAGCTGCGCGGGACGGCAAAGCTAGTACCCGACTGAATGATCTCCCAAGCAAGCCTTCCGAGGCCAGCACCAGGCACGAGGACTCGCACGTCCGAGCTGCAGGCAGGAACGGGTGAGCATTCGCGGCGGACGACGTAGAGGAGGTGCACGCACTTCTCGTCGGGGCGAAGGTCTTTGAAATGCGACTGTAGGGAGGATATCATGGGACCGTAGGTGGCGTCACGCTCCTTCTTGCCCTGTACGACGGGTCAGCAATCGCAAGCATTTGGCGAGACGACGGCGTACCGCCTCGCTCCAATCCCTTGCGAACTGGCGCAGAGTGCTTCGTAGACGCTGCGCAGGGATGTCAGCGCGACAAGAGCACTTGAAATCCCAGGACTCACCTCATGGTCACCTTCGGTCGGAGCAGGTGCACTCAAGGCAGCATCCTCGGAGGGCGCAAAGGGGTTCTGCTCGACCATCTGCCCGACGAACTGGTTGGTGACTATCAGGCGGGTGTCGACCTGGATTCCAGAAGACCGTAAGCGACAGCACTTGCCAGCTCCGGAGCCTGGGGGGACGCGCACCTCGGATAGGAGATCCGCGTAGTCTGGAAGGAGGGCTTGCTGAGCCACAGGGAGGGAGAAGAAGTCTCCCCGACGGCGCTGGTTTGCACTCAGAGCCTGGCGGAGGTAGCTGTCGAACGTAGCGACCACCGTCGCCTGATGATGGGATTCAGAGTCGGGCACCTGGAGGTCGTGAGGAGCGTGGTCGGCGGCGCCGGAGTGAGAATGACTGTGAGTAGCGCTGCCGTGACTGTGTTCGTGAGCCATTTCCTTCAAAGACCAGAGCAGTTCCGAGTTCGAGGTGTTGGGGAGAGAGAGAGCCAGGTTCGTTCGCAGCGCGCAGGTCGAGCTTGGCTTGTTCCTCTACTTCGTGGTCGTTCGAGTCGGGACTCGAATCAAACCAGGACAGATACAAAGGGTCAAGACTGGGCCATCGAACGCCCTCTCTCCCAGCCCCTGACCTCTACTGGAAACCTCAGCCGGTTCGACCAACACCACTTCAACATCGCATCGACCTCCCGTCCTCCACCACCTCTCCCCCCAACCCCTAGCGCGATGCGTTCAGTCCGCATTACCAACCTGCGCTCCGTCTACGCCCCTCCGTCCTCCCCAAGCAAGCGTCAGTCCTCCTCGTTGCGTCAATCAACCTCGAGCTTCGGCCACGAACGGCGCGTCGGGGACGCGATCCGCTTTGCGAGCACCTCCGTGGGCACTTCGATGGAGGTGGAGGAGCTGGAGAATGTGCAGAGCGACGTGTTGAGCGGCAAGGCGGGAGGAGAAGCGCACGAGTGGCAGGTTGGCGATCCGATCGTGTTCGCGTCGACGGCGCCGACGAGGACGGCTGGAGGTGCCAATGGCAAGGGAAAGGCTGAGGCGAGCTCTTCCCAACCAGCAGGAGGAGGAACCAGGTGCGTTCCCCCTCTCCCTTCCCCTCTCCCAGAACTAACCCCCTGCAAGCAGCACGGCCCTCCACTCTTACTTCCCCTCGCTCCCCCGCTCCTCCCCCTCGCACAAAAGCACCACCGCAGCAACCCTCGGTTCTCCTCATCTCTCCGACCTCACCTCCACCTCTGCCGACTCGTGGCCGCTCACTCATCGCTGGGACCCGCCATCACCCTCCGCGTCGCGAAGGAGCAGCGGGAGCACGGCACGCTTCTCTCTCAGTCGCTCTTACGCGGTCGTCGGAAGCCCGAGAGCTTCTCCTTCGCCCAAAACTCCGGGAACGAGCGGAGCGAATCAGGACTGGGACGAGGTCGAGGTTGGATCGCTCGGCGCCAGGGACGAATGGGGTTTCGGGCGCGTCGAGATGGGAGTGCAGGCCGGGTCGCCGCAAGTTCGCCAAATGAAGGTCGCGACAAGCTCGAAGCTGGAGACGAAGCCGGCCGTCCAGCTGACGCAGATGGAGCTCGATTCGCTGGTCGACGGGATCGACTTTGGCGAAGACTTTGAGATGAGCGAGGACGACTTCCACAGCGCCACCGGCTCGCCCCCTCCCCCTTCTCCCCACGTCACTCTCCGCACGCACCGAGGACCTCCTTCACCACTCTCGGCGTCCTGCGAAACCGACCTCTTCTCCCCCGCACCCTCCTCCTCCTTCCGCCCTCCCGCCCTCCCCTCTGCCCCGTTCAAATCCTCGGCAACAAGCTTCGCCCTCTTTCCTCTCCGCCTCTCCTCCGTTCCACAGCTCCATTCCCACGCCTTCTCCACCGCCGCCGCATGGTCCTCCAAGGACTCGTTCCTCGAGACTGTCTCCGCACTGGTCGATCGCGAACCCCCAGCCGCTGCGAAGCTGAAGCCGAAGCCCAAGACGGCACTCAAGCGAGCAGCAAAGGTCGTCGAGATCGAGAGCGACGACGACGTCGTCATCATCTCTGGCGGAGGGAGGAAGGAAGCGCTGGGGAGCGACAGCGAGGTGGAGGTCCTCACGAAGCCGTCGCTGGACAAGGGGAAGGGCAAGGCATTCCCTGCGAAGGCGAAGGCGACGGTGACGAAATCCGTCCCTGCGAAGCCGTCGACGAAGACGGCCGTCCCCGCTCCTCCAGCCGCGAAGTCAGGCTGGCTCACCCGACCCTCTTCCCTCACCACCTCTCTCCACCCCTCCGCTCCTCCCAAATCCTCCACCACTTCCTCCGCACCGAAAGCTTCGACCTCCGCCCCAGCTCGCAAGACCGCTCAACCTCCTCCTCCCGCGGCTTCTGCGCGTCCAAAGGCGCCGAGGACGTACCAGCCCGGTACGGCGGCGTACAAGAATGCGGAGAAGAAGGTTCGGAGCGAGGCGCGCGAGAAGGATCTCAAGGGGAAGCACGAGCCGTTTAGGCATGAGCGGTGGCCGACGAGGCCGAGACTGGTCTATACGGTTGATGCGGAGGAGGTGGAGAGGGAGCTGGCGGCGATGACGGGGTGCGTTCTCGCCCATAGTGGGAGTGGGCGGTCGAGACTGATGTCGGGCTTGCAGACCTCTTGGATTCGATCTCGAGTGGGAGCCGTCCAGGAGGAGGGGCATGGAGAACAAGACTGCGGTGGCGCAAATCTGCGACGAGAAGACGATCTTGCTGGTCCACGTCGCGCGGATGCGAGGTGCGTCACTCTCGTCGTTGTCTCCCTCCTGGAGCTAACCCTCCTCGCAGCCTTTCCACCGTCACTCAAGACGCTCATCGAGGACCCGAACCGAGTCAAGCTCGGAGTCCAGATCTCCGGCGACGCCAACAAGCTCCAGCGCGACTTCAAGCACGTCCCCGCCGGTCTTCTCGAGCTCAACAACGTCGCTCGAACCGTCGACGCCGAAGCCTGGGTCAACAGGAAAACCAAGGGTCTCGTGGGGCTGCAGGCGCTCGTGGGACGTTACTTGGACAAGTACCTCGAGAAGGGGGCGGTACGGACGGGGAAGTGGGAGGGCGAGCTTGACGAGGAACAGCGGTACTGTGAGTCCTCCCTTCTCGCGCTTCCTTCCGCGCAAGAACGCTGACGTGGTTCTCGCAGACGCCGCCAACGACGTCTACTCGTCTCTCCAAGTCTTCCTCTAGTGCGTCGAAACCCTCCTCATGCCGCAAACGCAAAACTGAACCCCTCGCTCCGCAGCCTCCAAGAACGTGCCCAACCCGGCGTCGACGTCCTCGCCTGCGTCAGCCACAACCCTCGCACCGCATCCTCATGGATCACGCCCAAATCCACCCTCCCCTTCGTCCGCCAATTCCCTCCCTCTTCCTCCGCCCACCCCAACGACGAACCTACTTCGACCATCGCTCCTCGCGCAGTTGGACATCCGGCTCCGACGGCGCGACAGCGGGAGACGTACAAACTCTGGTACGAACGAGGACTCTCGGTCGACGAGGTTTCGAAGGAGCTCGACGGGGCGCTCAAGCCGCTGAGCGTCGTTTGGAGCATCCTGGCGTGCGTCGCGGGGGACTCCAGTCTGCCGATCGACGATGCGCGCTTGTTGGCGGGATTGGACGAGGTGGACGGTGGGTCGAAGTGGAAGATGGTGGAGGAGTATGCGGACGTGCTGGAGGCGGCGGAGGAGCGGTTGAGGCTTGCGAAGGTCGATGCGAACGCCGCGTAGAATTAGCTGATGTTGTACTTTCGAACCGCCCTGCTCAGATCTCTCGTGCTCTTTCTCGAATCTCTGCTTCGTCGCGCGCAGTGTCCAAGTAAAGTCCATTAGGAGGGAAGAACGACAAAGTGATCTAAAAGGGGGAATGCGCCGCGCGATCCGCTCAGTATTCCTCAAAAAGAACCCCCTCCCTCCTCCCCCATTCGCAGGCGGCCTCGCTCCCGCCGGAAGTCCTCTCGATCCCAACATTCCTCCCCCCACCTGCGCACTCTGCCTCCTCTCCCGACGATCCTGCACGAACCGACTATCGTCCCGCGGAACCTCGTACGAATGTCGCTGGGGGTTGCGCGAGGAAGAAGGAGGGGGAGGACGAGGGAGAGAAGGCGTGATGCCGACGAGGGCGGGGTGACGAGGTCCGATTTGAGGTTCGTTTACGCGTCGTTCCGAGAAAGGGGAGGAATAGTCGGCAGGAGCGACGATGCGGCCTGGATCGTTCGCGTGTCGACGAGAGCGTGCGGCGCCGGAGGGACGGGGGTCGTCGGTGGGAGTGTGTGGGTGCTCGAGGCGGTGAGGAGGGGGAAGGGAGATGGGTCGACTCGAGGCGGTCATGCGGGGGATGTCCTCCGTGATGGGGACTTCGTCGATGGGTGCGGGGGAGTGGCCTTCGCGCGAAGGACGAAGGAGTTGATTGGCGCGAGGGGTTCGATTGGCGAGAAGGATTCGATCGTTGAGCGGGGTCGGAGGGGCGAGGAGGTTCGGTTTGACGCGAGGGACGCGGCTGGCGAAGGAGGTCCGGTTGACGAGAGGGAGGAGGGAATTACGACGACGGCGGCTGAGACGTAGCCAAGCTTCCCGCCACTCGAGACGAAGGCGGCGCGAACCGAGGAGGTTCCTGCGATCTCCCATTCGTCTCGGGAAGAACCGCATCCTCCCTCTCGAGCTGATAGAACCCCCGCTCCCCTCCTTCCCTCCCCGCCACTCGACCCCTCAACGAAGCCCACCAGCCCTTCCCAGCTTCCTCCTCCTCCCTCGCTCGCGCCTTCGCACCCCTCGGATCGAAGTACAGATCCAGTTGTCTCGGCACGCGCTCCCGATCCCAGCGTCCACCTTCCTCGTCCTGCAGCAACGGTTGACCTTGGCCCCTCCTCGAATCCCCGTACGTCGGATCGAAAAGCTCCTTCTTCCGCCTCGGCACCGAACGACCGTCCGCCCCGACCGTTCCATGCTCGTACTTCTCGTCCTCCCTATCCCGCAGCCGCACGAGATCCTTCTCCAAGCTCGCTCGATCCTCGCCAAAGAAATCGTCGTCGTCCTCCTCGTCCGCCTCGGCCCTCTTGCGCCCCAACGCGCTCTCGAAATCCCCCCTCCGATCAACGACGCGAGCATCCTTCTTCTTCTCGCTCGTAAAGATGAACTTGGTCTCCTCCGCGAGCCCCGTGAAGACGTCTCGGAGGTTGACGACGACCCAGAATGCCGGCCACTTGCGCGTCTGGTGAAGGAAGGGCGTTCCATCGGGTTTGGTCGTCGGCTTGCCCTCGCCGAACGCAGGCTTGACGAGGCGAGACTTGTCCTTGAGGCTCTTAGCCTTGCGTTGTTCCCATGCCGTCCATTCGGAGAACGTGCGCGGGATGGGATCTGGGGTAGGAGCAGGTCGATGCGGTGGGAGAGTGCGAAGGAGGGCGGAGAGGGTTGGCGAGAGCTCGATAGGGGAGGTACGTGAACGCTTTGATGTGTAGAAAAGCTGACGAGGTGCTGAAGATCAGTGGGCGGACTGACGAGTAGCAAGAACGTACCGAAGCATCATTTGAAGCAGGAGAGGAGGGAGGAGAGTCCGATCACGATCTGACCGGCGGTCCTGCGATGGGAGAGGAGTTGGTTGGCGAAAAGGGGCAGTCACGCGATGCACGCACCAGTACTGGCGATCCACGATGAGCTAAGAAAGAGATGATGAGCCCCAGGTACGTCGCAAGTCGCATGGGAACTCAACTCACCCCGAACGTTTCGAAAAGCCCCAGCATGACCTGAACGAGGAAGAGGTTAGTTGCGTGGCTTACCGGTGGTGCGAAGGCTGCAATACTTCACCCCAGAAGCACAAGAAGATGATAGCCTGACAGGGAAGGCTCAGTTTACGTTGCGAGGGCGAAGGAGCGAAAGACGGACCTTGACAGCGAGAAACTTGAGGACGGGTCGAAACGGCGCCAGCTCCTTCGTGAGTGGCATGTACAATTGTAGCTGCGTAGAGAGGTGAGTAGTCGCTCGAGTCTCGCCCGGGGAGATACGCACGACACAGTACATGGCGACCGTGACCGACAATGAAATGAGAACCGCGGTGTAGAGATGCACGTAGACCGGCGACCGCGACGTGAGGCAGTAAACGCCGAGAGCGTGCCCGATGACTGCAGCCTGCATGCGGAAATAACTCAGCAAACGTTCCACGGGGAAGTTGAGAGGGCAGCGTACCAGGGTCGAAAGTGGGCGAATGCTGCGAATTCGCAAAGGGTCAGCGAGAGTATCTTGACTAGTTGAAGCAGAATGCTTTGTGTGCACTTCCCAAAGAGTCGAAGAGGCTGAGGAACAGGACTTGAAGGCGGAACAACCACTCACACGACGTATTGACCGATCCCAATCCGCATGAGCCACAGAAACGCCTGCGCAGCACCAACCGTTGATGAGCTTCCTTCGTTGCAGCCCCATTCCACCACGAACGCACCTCTCCTTCCCCTGGTCCTCCTCCCGCCGGCCTCCACTTGACCCAACCAAAGGGCCACATCCATTTGCCGACCTTGAGGTCTCGAAAGATGTCCCGCAACGCCGCTTGTCGTTCTTCTTCGGTTTCGAAGGGCGCCGGAATCGGAATGTCCTTAGTTGAAAGGGGAGAGGAGAGGTACGAAAGGAGGAGGTGGAAGAAGGCGAGGAGGACGAGAGCTGCGAGGGCATGAGTTGGATCCTCGAAGACGAGCGGGGAATAGGAGCGTACCTTCGTAGCAATCTCGTCCGAGCTGAAAGTAGAGAGCGTCCTCGTACCAGAAGTAGGCGCAAAAAGACGCAAGTGCACTTGCGAAAAAAGCAAGGTTAGCCTTTCGTCCTTTTCGCCCGCCGGGGCACGACTCACTAGATGGGGACCATGAGAAGGATTCGTACAATGTGCTTTTGCTGAGCTGGGCAGTAGCTAGTCGCGAAAACGCGCGCGATCGGTGGATCTGGGAGAGGAGGTCGCGACTTACAAGAATGAGAGGTGCTTGAGCACCAGCCACATAGTAGTTATGGTCGCCACGGCGTTGGTCGAGAGAGGTGTCAAGGCGGTGGGATGGAAGAGGTCGTCGTCGTCGTCGTTTGGTTCGTGGAATGGGTCGTGAGTCGTTAAAGGGTCGTTAAGAAAGTCGTAAGGAAGGCTCGTAGACTCGTTCTACTCGACTTGAGCCAGTCACTCGCTGGGGAAGGAGACGAAGAGATTCCAGCTGATCCTCTCTCGAACTTGTCGGCGCTCGGGCAGCTTCGACTCCTCCTCTCTCCCTGCTACACGGTACTGAGATGGCTTTATTCCTGGCCAAGAACCCAACAGTCTTCGTGTGAGTGGGCGCCCCTTGCCAGCACTCTCTCCCCGCCGCTTCTCCTCCTCGACTCGAGCTGACCAGGACAGCAACGCAGCTCAGGAGGATCGCGAGGGATTGGACTTGCCGTCGCTCTAGCTCTAGCACGCCGAGGTGCAAACGTTACCATCGCAGCCAAGACGTGCGCCCTCGTCTCCCCTCTCGCAGAAGCCGGCGCCGTAGCTAATGCGGGGTAGAGCAGCGCGACGGCTCATCCCAAGCTCCCTGGAACCATCTACACGGCCGCAGCAGAGATTGAGGCAGCGGGAGGAAAGGCTCTACCACTCGTGGTGGACATCAGGCATCCGGAGCAGATTGAGGAGGTGCGTTTGGGATCTGACCGGGTTCGCTAACCGGAGGTGAAGCTGATGAATGCTCTTCGTGGCAGGCGATGGAGAAGACCGTCGAGCAGTTTGGTGGGGTCGATATCGTGATCAACAATGCCTCTGCCATCTCTCTCACCGACTCGACCAAGACGTCTGTCAAGACGTACGATCTCATGAACAACATCAACGCTCGAGGAACCTACCTTGTCTCCAAGGTTGGTCCCTGGTTCCACCCCCACGACCGTTCTAACCAATGCCGGAACCCAGTTTGCAGTTCCTCACCTCCTTCGTTCCGCCGAAGCCGGTCGAAACCCCCACATCCTCACCTTCGCTCCTCCCCTCCTCGGCAACCTCAACCCCGACTCCTTCGGCCAAGCGACCGCCTACGCCATGGCCAAGTTCGGCATGAGTCTCGCAACCCTAGGACTAGCCGGTGCGTTCCCTTCTTCCTCATCGCGAGATTCTCGCTAAAACGTGCGAAGGCGAGCTCAGGGGCAAAGTTGGCTCGAACGCGCTGTGGCCATTAACGTACATCTCCACCGAAGCCATTCGACTCATCATGAGCGAGGAGGGAAGACAGAAGGCGAGGGACCCTTCCATTATGGCGGATGCGGCGCTCGCGATGCTCAGCAAGCAGGCTTCGACGTACTCGTGCGTCCTCTCTCTCTCTCGCAGCGAGGTGTGGGACGCGGCGCTGACGGCCTCTTTTCGTACAGCGGGAACTTTGAGATTGATGAGCTGTTCCTCCGGAAAGAGCTCAAGTGAGCTCGCTGCGAACCGGATCCTGCGAACCTGCGAGCTGACCTCTCTCGACAGGTTCGACTCCGCCAAACTCGCCTCCTACGGTCACTGCAAGTTCGCCGACCTACAAGAAGACCTCTTCATCCCCGACGTACGTCATCCCCTCCCCCCCAGCGCTACCGCGCACTAACCCTCTCTCGCAGTGGGCGCGCGACGAAGTTGCCTCCCTCCGCTCCGCCGACCCCACCACTCCTGGAACCTAGCTGTAACGACGCTTGTATCCCCCGCACGTTCAAATATCCTTCTTGGACTCCTTCTTCTCCCCACCTGCTCCGGGCGCCTCGATCGCCTTCTTCTCGTTCTCGGCGAGGAGCTTGGCCGCTTCTTCCTCCGTGAGTTGCTGGCCTGCGCAAGGAGTCAGCTCTCGCGAACACACGGATGGGAGGCGGGAGGGAGCCGCACCATATTCGTTGGCGCGGGTGGGATCGACTTTGTAGAGGTACATCTGATATAAGAGGATGAGGAAGACCACGTCGTCTGCGAGGCTTGGGGTCACTGCGAGCTCAGGAGCGAGTGCGCGAAGAGCGTACCTCGGAAACACGCCAGGCGATGCAAGATCGGCATCTTGATGACAAAGGAGAAAAAGTCGCTGCGAGCGAGGAGGTAGAGTCAGCGTGGAACGAACGAGAGGAAGCAGAGCGAACTCACTCGACGATGGTGTTGAAGAACTATGAGTTGGAGAGCGGAGGTTAGTGCGGCTTCTGGGCGCGAAGAACGATCCAAAGCTCACCTTGTACGCTGCGAGACGGACGCGGAGAGGTTTCGTTAGCTTCCCAAGGCGCAAACGAGGAACGGGCCAGCGACGCACTCAACGTCTTCATTGGCAAGTGCGCCACACTCTGCGAGGAAGGAGAGAGGAGGTTAGCATCGCTTCTCGAGTTCGTCAAACTCGAAAACGAACCTTGAGCTTGTAGTTGATGATCAAGCCGGGAATCAGCTGGATGAACCCGAACGCATAGACGAAGGACGTGAGGGTTGCTGAGGGAAGCCGTCAGCAAAGAATCGAGCTTCGAGCGGGAGACCCTCGCTCACAAATGACAAAAGAGTACCAGCTCCTGTGCTCGTTGTAGACCATAGAGTAGACGGTGTACCCAGCAAGCAGTGGAACTGTCCCGTAGCTGACGTAGCGGAAAGCGAGCTTGTCGTACTCCTGCGTCTTGAGCTCGTCGTCGCTGAGAACGTGCTTGTCCTTGATGTCGAGCGTGTAGGGGTACCAGGTCGTGGGCGAAGGAACGACCTTGATATCGACGGCCTTGGTGATCTTCCACGCTTCGATCGCGAGTCCCATCCCTTGACCGGCAAGAATCATCCACGAGGTGTTCTCGTTGTTGTCGAGGAGGTAAAGAACTGCGAGAGTCGTCAGGTTTTCGGAAAGGCCTGCGAAGCTTCCTTTGACGTACGAATCACGAGTTGAACTGCAGGCGAAAGTGAAGATGGTTAGTTGATGCGACAAGGGCGGGACGGAGAAAAGCAGCTCACTGAAGCAGTTCGTAAGAATCGTGCGAACCGAAACACCGACAAGCTGTTTCTTGTTGCGCCAGTGCGTGATGTCGCTCGTAAAGGCGAGCATTTCGAAGCTGGAAGAGAGATCAGCCACGTCGTCCTGCCAACCCAGCTTCGAACTCACAGCATGTGGAGGAGAGAAACGAGTACGGTGGTGATGAGGAGAATGGGGTTGCTGCAGTGGAGAAAGCGAGTCAGCACCTCGTCTGATCCTGCTGCACGAGCGATTCGTACGTCTCCGTCAGCATCCTCTTGACCTCGTCAAACTCGCTGCCGGATCCGCCAGTCGAGGCCGCTTGCTTCGAGAACGAATCGTCGAGACTCGCGTAGATCTGGAACTTCATCATCGAGGTAGGTCCGAGGGTGATGCGAAGAGGGAGGCGACTGGGGAGGAGGGTTAGCAAGGGCGAGAGCGAGCCAGAGAAATGGAATCACGTTGTGGTGTCGTTGATGGGCATCTGGTGCTCCTTGAGCAACCAGAAATCGTTGACCCAGGTAACGGGGAAGTGAAGCCCCGTGCCGTCGACGTTCCTCTCTCCCTCGTGCGCAACATGAATCACTGCGAAGGGCATCAGCTCGTCTTCCGACTGCGCTAAATCCGGAACGAACGCACAGTTGGCGATGGTAGGCGGCAGCTGCGAGTAGGCGACGATCCCAGGGTTCGTGACGATCTCCACAGAGACGTTCGGGTGGTAGTAGGAGATGATGGGCATGACCTCCTTCTTCTCGGGCTCCTCCTCGACGGCAGCCGTCGTCGCGTCGGCAGCAGTGTTGGAGAGGAGGTTCTTGACTTCGCGGATCTTGCGCTTGGGAGCGAAGCGCGTGAGAGCCTTGCGGATGTGGAGAGTGTCGTTGGCGCTGTACGACGGGGAGGCGGGGTTCGGTGATACACCAGTCTGGGTGACGAAGATGTCGGCCCAGAGCGACGCGTTATGTTGAACAGCCTGGAGACCAAACCGTCAGCTCCATCGCTCCCCCCTGGCCCCCCTGGCCGTGACTAGAAAGAGCACGCACAGCTGGCACGTCCCACTCGGTGTCCCACTCCTCTCCCCACTTGCCCGCGGCGTAATCCACTCCCTCCCAGGTCACAGAGGGCAAGCTTTCGTCTCCAAAGTCGACGACTCCATCCTCCGCCATTGAAAGCCGAATAGAGATGTCCTGCGGAGCTTGCAATCAGCTTGGGGGCACTGTCGAGAGGGGAGGAGCCACGAACGAGCAGCGTAGAAGCAGGCCACAGTGACACGAGGTCTAGCTTGGGTGCGGCGTTCGCAGGAGTAGCTGCGATCACCCCGCTAGGCGCAGGAGTAGCTCCGTCTCCCGCTGTTGCTGACCTGGCGTCAGAAACGCTGGTCGGAGGGGAGAAGGCGGGGGCTGCCGACTTGAAGGGCGAGTTGGGTCCCATGAGGAACTGAATCCCCATGAAGATTGCGAACGACTTGACGAGCGTCTGGACGGTGGGATTGGCGAAGAAACCACCTGGAGCCTCTGGCGGAGGACCAGCAGCTGCAACAGCGCCGGCTGGGCGAGGAGCTGCCATGCGAACGAAGGAGAGTTCGGAGAAGGAAGCGGTGGGGTGTCGAGAGGAGATTCCAGCGCTGAGCAGCCTCCTCTTTCTCGCGTCTCCGTGTCGACTTTGCCAATACAAAACGATGGATGCAATTGCTGAGTATGCCAAGTAATCCCCCGAGAACGACTCTTTGCTGTCAGCTCTCCTTCGACGACCCGACCGATCCGTCCGCCCTCTCCACCTCCTTCGGCAGCGTCCACCCCGCAGCCAACGTCTGCGTGTCGACCCTCTGCTGATCCGTCTGCGGCTCCACCGTCGACAAGCCTTCGGTCCTCCTCGAGCTCCGTGCGCGGCTCGACACCGAGGCGTCGTCTTCGTCAACAAATGACATCGCAGAGTCGTCCCCGACTTTGACCAGGTCGGAAGGGAGGAGGACAGCTCGGTCGATGGCGATGGGTAGACCACGATGACGGCCTCGAATCATGACGGCGATGAGAACGAGGCGTGACATGGGGCGGAGAGCGCCTGCGAGCGAGGTGTTTTTCTGCGAAGCTGGTTCAGTTTGGGTGGGATGCGAGCACGAGAAAGAACGACGCACCGTTTGAGTTCCCAGTGACAACCCGACCGTGCCGTATGCACTGGAAATCTCGAAAAGGATGGAAAATACTGCAGAGAGGCGATCAGCAGAGACCGCACGACGAAAGGTGGCCTGGACATACTTGTGATCCACGGTGACTGTTCATCGGTGATGTTCCCTCGCTCGATGATGCAGACTGAAGAACGGATCAGCGAGAGGTTGAGACCAGAAGGATTGGCTGCACTCACTAATCCAGACTGCCAAAACGAGCCACCACATGTCGAAGGCGAGTTGCTTGCGAGCGTGGTAGGCGATGTACTGAGTCGGCGAAGCCGAGGGTTTGTTGAAGCGCGCTTCGACGTCGTCCTCGTCCTCGCTCTCGTTGTCGTCAAAGACGCCTGCCAAGGTAAGGCGTCAGCACTGGGAACGCGCGCGAGAGCAGGGAGGACAGACCCATCGACTTCTCCTCGTAGACGTTGGTACTTCGAATCGAGACGGCGATCGGGTAGATCGCAACGTACCTGCAAGAAATGGTCAGCTCGAGCGACAACGAGAGGAGCAGGATCAACGTACATCATGACGCAGTAAAGGAGCTGAACAGCGGGAGCCAAGTTCGCGAGTCCGACGATGGCGAATCCAGCTGCTCGAACAGCGAACGATTGGAAGAGTCCGGCCAAAATGCGCTGTTGGGAGGTGGGTGAGCACAACGAAGGGAAGGCGGCTTGGGGAACGCACCGTTCCAACCGGGATCGCTTCAATCTCGGGAGTGCCAATGTCGAGGACGAGAAAGGCGACCCAATCAATGCAGTTGAGGACGACGAGAAGGAAGAGGAGGAACCAGGTTTGACTGCGGCCAAGGTGGAACGTCAGTTCGGCTCGAGACGGCGTAGCCAGAAGGACGCACTGAGAAGGGAAGAGGTAGATGAAGCATCGGCGCGGGTGGTCGAGGAGGAACTGCAGCGTCTCCTTCGTGCGAGACTGCTTCGGAACGATCTTTGAGAGGAGCCAACTGCACGGACACGAAGCGTCAGCGAGCGAAGCCTCTCCCCGAGAATTTGGCGCACATCAGCAGACGAAGACTGCGAGCGAGACTGAGTCAGGTTACGACAAGAGTGGCAAGATGAATGGACACGCACAAGATCGGGAAGGCCGTGTTGCCTCCCAAGATGAGGAGCGACATGACGATGATCAGCCAGTACGCCTCCTGGAAAGGGACCATGGAAGTATCGATGAGACTGTGAAAGAGAAAACCGTCAGCGAGCCCCTCAACGTCGAACAGCTCGCACTGACCTCATCCCCAGATTGGTGTATGCCGAGACCACCTGGAAGAAGCTGAACCACGTAGCGTTGATGCCCATAACAGGGTCGTTGAACACGCTCGCGTACGTCGCCGAGTGCGTGAGCCAAGGCGCAATGGCTAGGACGCCAATGAGCTGCGATAGAGCCCAGTAGGAGATGACGACGCGCAACAAAACCGTAAGAGCCTGCAGGACTCATCAGTCATGATTCTTCTCCTCAGGATTGGGAAGACGCACGCGATATTCAACCCCGCCCAGCTCCTCCTGCTGCGCGCCGGTGAGCCCGCGAAACCGCGAGTTGCGGCCGACAGAGGCGTCGAAGGTGATATAGCTGACGGCCTTGGTGCGCTGATCGGCTCGGTTCATGGGGATGCCCGTCTTGGTGGAAGCGAGTGTCGTCGATCGTTGAAAGGTCCTGCTTTGCTCGAGAGGAACGACTCCAGTGAGACGACGACGTGCGAATCCAGCTGCGGCGACGAGGGCTGTGGAGTGCGGCGTCAGAGGTATCCTGGAAGGAAGAGGAGCGAGGAGCTTACGATTGGGGAAGCCTCCAAAGCCGGTGTTCATCGCTTCGGGCTTGTACGTCTCGGTTCGCGTAAAGGTGCGGCTGTAAAGGTCGCGATTGCCAGAGTGCATGGTCGAGTGCGACATTCGGCGGCCAGGGAAGTCTGCGCTCAAGTGATGAGTATGCATCAGGGAATCCAGCAAGGAATTCGCACCTGGGTCACCAATGCGAGCTGGGGTGCGTCGCAGGCGGAGCTCATCCGATTCGTCTCGACGATCGGTAGTTGGCAGTCTTGGAAAGTAAAGGGAGTTGGGAGACTGCGGTAGGATGCGATGATCTGCAAAGGCACAATCAGCTAGCCGAACCTCGATTCAGCGGGGAGCGCCAACACACCCATTGTCTTCGTATGAGGAAGTCCGAGCCCGCCCCCATGATGCTGACCCGACGTCCAAGGATCACTGCGTCCTCGAGTGCGCTGGTGACGATTCGGTTTCGAAGATTCGTCGATCTGAATCCTGCGAACCGGGCAAGACAATTAGCTGGCCGTAGCTTCGGGCGCGAGATTGGCTCGACTCACGATGCCTTGCCAGCCTCCTGCTCCTTGCCTTTCGACGCCGAGCTCGCGATAGTAGTGTCCTCGTCGTCCTCCGTATCGTCGATGGCACAATCGTCAACCGGCTCCGCCGTGAGCTGCCCCGCGTGAATCAATCCGCTCGCCTGGGCCGCCACGACCGCCTCCTTGCCCTGCTCCTTGCTCTTCTCCTTCTCCTCCCTCAACCAGCCACCAACGTTCATCTCGTTGACCCGCACCGGGACGTCCACCCTCCGCACCATGTCCGCGCGAAGCTTCTCCCCCTTCTTCTTCGACTTCTTCTTCTTCTCCCCGTCGCCTTCGCGCGGAGTACGAGTGCCTTCGGGGGTCGAAAAGGCGGTAGAGGGTTCGAACGTGCTGGGAGATTCGGCGGCAGGATCGGTGGGACGTTGGACGGGGGCACGACGGAAGGGGTTGAGACTGAACGCGGGCTTGCCGGCCTGCGAAGACGTCAGCTGCGAAGTGGGGAGCTGGTGAGGGGGAGCGCACTTCTTCGGCAGCAATGGCGTTCATACGGTGTCGAGCTTCAGCCGAGTGCGAGACCTCGTGCTCGAGCTTGAGACGGAAGAAGTGCCTGTGTGTGGGGAGCTGTGAGCAGCTGCGGCTCGGTCGAGCGGCCCTCGGGGTCTGCGTACCTCCGCACGAGGATGATGAGGATCGAGACGAAGCTCGTGGAGCCGATAGTCATGCAGAACTGTAGAGACTTGGGGTGAGGAGCGGCTCGTGGCAACCGGAAGTAGGTGAGAGCTCACAAAGAGCATCGCTTGTTGGAAGGCCGTCAGCTCGCTGAGCACGACCGTGTTGAGTCCTGCAGCAGCGCCTGTTAGCTTTCCGAGTCCGTGTCCCGATCCAGAGGACGCACCAACGACACATAAAGCACTCGTGACCATGAAGAGGCAGTCGACCCATTCGTGCTTGATCTGACCATTCGCCGCGTAGAAGATGCCGGAGAGAATGAAAGGGGTAACAGTGAAGAACGTAAGGTGAATCTGCGAGCGTTGGGGGTCAGCTCCCCTCCCACTGAAGAGCACCAAGGGCTCCTTGACCTACGCGGTAGAAGTTAAGATGCTGAGCTGCAAGCACCACGAACGACAATCAGCTTCCCTGCGAGCGCCTTCACCCTACCTGGACTCACCACTCCATCCTTCGATCTTGGTAAAGATGGACACGCTGAGGAAGGCTGGTCGCCGAAACAATCTGAGTCCACTTCCGCTTCTTTGGCGGCGGAGGGAGAGGCGGCGCGGCATGAATGCGACTGGCGTCCGAGAAGGAGAGAACTCGTCCGAGAGTAGAGAGATTGCCTCGGGCGAGCTGGTACTTGGGATCGAGGGAAGACGAGGAGGGAGAGCGGCGTACCCACGCCTCGAGAGGGGGTTCCTCGAGTACTCAACTTTTTCTTTCTCTCCTTTTCCGTTGGGAATCGCAGCTCGGATCGTATCAGGCTGATTCAAGGTAGCTGCCTGGAGCTGGCGCAGGGAGCTCGCATCTTGTGACGGTCGAAAAACGTCGACGGACTCCGAGTCGAGACTGGCCTCTTGGCCTCGAGTGAAGGAACGACTTGGAGGTTCCGATCCCCGTTAGCCTTGCTCAGGGCAGTTACAAGCTGGAAAAGACGGAGGAGAGTGTGCGTATTGAAAATGTAAAATGGAAAGAATCTATTCGACCCCCTCTAATAGATCTCTCGTTTCGATCTCCGTCATCTCGCTACAACTCTCCCTTCCCTTCTTCGACCTCCGAACGAGTCCCAGCTGCACAACTCACTCTCTCCCTCACCCACCACACCAACCCTTCCCCTCGCGCGCCCTCAAACCACCCCGATCCAGACCCCCTCCTGCTCTCATGTCCGCCCTTGCGCGCTCCCACAACGTCGGACTCGATCTCGCCGGAAAAGTCGCCGCCGTAGCAGGAGGAACCCAAGTGAGCCTCCCACCGACGCTCCACCGCGCGCGAATCGCGAGCTAACGTCTCGAGATCCGCAGGGGATCGGAGCTGCCACTTCTCTCCGCTTTGCTCAGGCCGGAGCGTCGGTGTACATTATTGGGAGGAACGCAGAGCTGGGGGAGAAGGTGATTCAGCAGCTTAGGAGTGCGGGAGGGGAGGGGAAGACGTACGAGTTCATCAAGGCCGACTTGAGGTGAGTGGACCTCGGTGCGAGCGAGGGAGGAGCGTTGGAGCGAGCTGATACGAGACTGCAGTCTCGTGACTGGGATCAAGGACGTTGCGGCTCAGCTGCAGGAGAAGACTGGCGCGCGAGGGATCGACTACCTCGTCCAAACCCAAGGTGCGTCTTCCCTCCGCTCTCCTCCCCTCGATCGCTCACGTCGCGTAACGCAGGTGGACCTCCGAACGGTCGCTTCTCCCTCACTCCCGAAGGCCACGAAACCCACTTTGCCGTCCAATGCCTCTCGCGATTCGGTCTCGCGTACCTCCTCGCCAAATCCGGGACGCTCAAGGAAAGCATCGTCAGCGTGTGCGCGCCGGGCGGAGCGAACGGGAAAGCTCCCAACCTCGAAGACCTCGAGCTCATTCAAGCGAACGAGAAGGGAAAATTCGGGCTCCTAGCGAGCGGAGCGAACGATTCAGCCATTATGGACGGAATCGTCGCCGTTCGTCCCTCTTCTCTCTCCTTTGCTCCTGCTCGTACTCACCCTCGTTCTCCCCATAGGAATTCGCCGAATCCTTTCCCAGCCTAACAACCCACCACGTCTTCCCCGGCTTCGTCCATACCTCGGCCGCTGCGAACCAAGGCTTCATCTGGCCCATCCCCCTCCTCGCCCGGACGTTCGGTCCCCTCCTCGCTCGCACGATTGGGAACTTCCCCGAAACGTACGCTGAGATCCCAGTGTACCTCGCTGCGAACCGGAAGAGCAGGGGGTTGGGACTCGAGTTCTCGAACCAGAGTCTCAAGGCCGTCGGACCGCCAAAGTGGACGCAGGAGAACCCCGAGTTGAGGAAGAAGCTGTGGGAGAAGATGGCCAAGATGATCGAGTAGCACCCCGCGTGCAACGGCTGTAGCGAACCCTGTACCGAATTGAATCCTCCCTCGCGAGGCTGCTGAACCCGCCTGCTCTTTCTCGGGGACCGTCTCTCGCGGCACAACGACGTCCGTGGGAACCACATTTTCGTATTTGGCACAGACTGAAGAGACCACCACCAGCGTAAAGCTTCTATGTTTACGCGAGCTTGGCGCGGAGGAGCTCCTTGAGGGTTTCGGCATCCTCAGCGAACTGTGCGAAGAAAAGCTCATCAGCTCCCGCTCCCTCCTGAACCCGAAGCACCGACGCACCTTCTTGATGCCCTCGTGGAGCTTGTCGAACGCCATCGAGTCCTGGGAGACAAGAACGAGTCAGTCAGCATGACGTAGCCTGCGCACCGAAAGGCCCAACGAACCTGGAGGAGGGCCCAGCGGAAGTCGGGCTCGTTGTCGACGTAGGTGATCTTGGGCTGGTCAGCGGAGGCAAGGGCTGCGTTGAGAGGCGTCAGTTGTGCCCGGTGCAGGAGGGGGAGAGGGGACGAACCGAGCTCGGGGGAGAGGACGCGGGTGAGGGGCTCGTGGGTCTTAGAGAGCGTCTCGAGGAGGGCGGGGGCAATGGTGAGGAAGTCGCATCCGGCGAGATTGGTGATCTCTCCAGTCTGCGCGAGAGAAAACGCTCAGCTCCTGCGCGACGTGGGGAGGAGGCACAACGCACGTTGCGGAAAGAAGCGCCCATGACGATCGTGTTGTAGCCGTGAATCTTGTAGTAGTTGTAGATCTTCTGCACGCTGACGACTCCAGGGTCGGAGGCACCGTCGTACTTGCCATCAGGCTTCTTGGCCTTGTACCAGTCGAGGATACGTCCGACGAAGGGGGAGATGAGGGTGACACCGGCCTCGGCGCAAGCGACGGCCTGGGCGAATCCGAAGAGGAGAGTGAGGTTGCAGTGGATCTGGTCGTCGCGCTCGAGCTCGCGGGCGGCCTGGATACCCTCCCAGGTCGAGGCGATCTTGATGAGGATGCGGTCCTTGGGGATTCCGAGGTCGGCGTAGAGGGCGATAAGCTTCTTGGCCTGGTGGATGCGTGGGAGGTTAGCTGGGGGAGGTGGGAGGGGCAGCGTGCGGGCGCACCTTGGCCTTGGTGGCCTCCTTGTTGAAGGAGAGGGACGCGTCGACCTCGGTCGAGACACGTCCGGGGACGATAGCGAGGATCTCCTTGCCAAACTCGACGAGCTGCGAGGAAGAAAGGGTGGAAAGAGAGGCGGGAAGATCAGCTCTGATCTGAGGGCGCTCCCGCTAGCCGGCAGAGGGGCACTCACGAGGCGGTCAATGGTGTTCTCGAGCTGGTTCTCGACGTCTCTGCGCAGACAGGACAGGAACAAGGTCAGCTCGTGCCTTTTTGTTCCCTAGCCCTCCCTCGCTAGACCCAAAGGAACCGGAACGCACCCTCCGGAGGCCTTTCCGTACGAAACGGCCGCGTCAACGACCTTGGCGTACTCGGGCTTCTTGACGGCGGCGAGGATCAGGGAAGGGTTGGTGGTGGCGTCCTGGGGCTTGTAGACGGCGATGGACTCGAAGTCTCCAGAGTCGGAGACGACGGTGGTGAATTGCTTGAGCTGGTCGAGGACGGAGGACATGATTCTGAAACGGCGGGTGAAGTTGGGAGTTAGTGCTGGGGACTGGAGAACGCTGGGAGCAAGGTGAGACTGAGGATGGGGTGGTGGGAGGAAGAGGAGGAGAGACTGACGGGATGAAGAACTGATTGGGGGAGAGCGCCGACCGGGTTGGGAGAGTGCGGAGTGGGGTTAACGAGGGCAAGGGTCAGCTCAAAGCTCTGTTTCCCTACGATCCCAAGCTGCCAGTGAGAGCCCAGCTGCTCTGAGATCAGTCGAGATCTTGGACTTACCTTGTTTTTGGAGTTGTGGGAGGAGGAAGAGAGGCGAGCGCGATGACAGAGGTCCAAGGGGCCGAAATCGTTCGGTGCTGTTCTTTCTCGCTGGGCCTTTCCAGGACACTCCCGCCAGTCAAGATTGTTAGGCGAGTACGCTCAAAGGCGCTGTTTGAACTCCTGCTACCCCAGCAGGCCGCCTCGAGAACCTCCTCAGCGTTCAGCCGCAAGCGGACCGCCACTCCGGATTCTGCTCCCCCCAGTCCTCGAGGGAAGGGACGACTGGTGCGCTGTTCGGTCGAAGCTCGAGGGACTCTGAGCGGCCTGGGGCGGCCACGCTCGAGGCAAGAGATCAAGCTCTTCAACGCCACCCGCCACGAGCACGTTCTCACGCCTTTCGAACACCTGCAGACCCGTGGACACCCTGCTCGTGCACTCCAGACCGTCATCCTTTCTGCTTGAACGGAGAAGTCTGCTCCGGACGATTATCGCCACAAGAAACAGCGGGCAGGAAGCCTGGAATATCCGGCCTCCGCAACACTCTTTCTCCCTTCCTCGCTCGACGCCTCACACGCCACCTCGCTTAGCAATTCTAGGGCGATGCTCATGTCCCACACTGTCCATCCTGCTCTTTTGTTTTCGCTCGTTGGGCTGCCTCCGCTTCTGTTCGCTCGATCCTCGCGGGTGGAGACGCTGGAGTCCTTCGCAGGCTCTGTGTGCTTGCTCAATCCTGAGCTTGAGATCGTGCTTCGGGTTTGTTTGACATCCTTCGAGCGCTGCAATGGACAGCTGAACTGACCAAATCGGGAGAACACGAGAGAGTCGCTAGGCGAAGTGCTTGCGAACACTGCAGGCCACGCTCCTCTCTCCCTCAATTATTCTCCTACCAAACAGTCCTCGCTACCTGCGAGTCAATCTCTGTGGCTCGAGTCACGAATCGAGAGGAAAGAGTCAAAGAGAGCGGGGTAGCCTTTGAGCATACATCGAGCTCGAACGTCGAACGCAGGCCGCCAGCTGTCGTTGGTCCTTCCAACGCCACCATTCAGGGAGATTATCAACCTCTCCCAGACACCTCGCCCAACCTGTCTTCCAAGATCTCGAAGCGCTTCGAGAAGGAGGCGACCGCTGCCGTCCCCACCGAGGGTGGCGCGCCCTCGTTCCGCGCCTTCCAGCAGACGTTGGAGGAACGAGTCCTCCTCGCCACCAAAGCACGCCAGGCAGCACACCAGCATGCCACGGTACCCGAGCTCGTCGTCGCAGCAGAGGAGCTCTCTCTGGCGGACGGAGAGACAGGGGACGACGATGGACGCACTATCGAGGTGAGGCCCTCCCCCTCCTCTGTGGCTGCACGAGTGCTTTCAGAGGGAGGGCAACTTCACGGATGGACTGGACTGACTCCCCTCTCTGCAATCGCAGGACCGATTACTCCACCCGACCCCCTCCAGCTCCACCGCCATCGCCGCTCTCCTCGCCCGCTCTCTCGCACTCCACCAGGGAGAACTCCAGCTCCAGCTGGGCCCGCACAACCTCTCCGACAAGACGCTCGTCTCCCTCCTCGACTCCCCCTCCCCTTCCTCTCTCCTCCCTCCCGACTTCCTCCTCCCCGCTCTCACAGTCACCCGCTTCGTCGCCACTCTCCGCGAGGTTGCGATGGAGATTCGCGCCGAGATCAGCGTGCTTTGGAACCCTTACGATGACGAGGGACGGATACGAGTGCTCGATGCGAAGGGGTTGACCGAGTGCGAGAGCAGTAGGAATGATGAGGCGGTGGTGGAGAGGTGGAGGGGCAAGGCTTTGCGGTTGTTGGTGCGACGGATACCGCAGTCGGCTCAGGAGATTGTCGAGGCGCGTGTGGCGGTGGTGGGGAACGTCGTGAGTGCAGTTCGCTGGGCCGAGGGAAGGGGATCTCGAGCTGATTGGATCTGTGGCCAGGATGCTGGCAAATCCTCGCTGCTTGGAGGTACATGGCTTTAGAAACGTGGGTCGTGCGAAGTTGACGCGTTCCTCCCTGCTGCAGTCCTTACCAAAGGTCGTCTGGACGATGGTCGCGGCCGTGCTCGCGTCAGCCTCTTCCGCCACAAGCACGAGATCGAGACCGGTCGTACCTCCTCCGTCGGCATGGAGCTCATGGGCTTTACCCCCAGCGGCCGCGAGGTCCTCCCCGAAGGCGTGCACGCTGTCCTCACGGAGAAGCTTGACGGCGCCGAGGTGCCGCCGCAGGGATCGGTTCCTCGCAAGCAGCAGCTGAGCTGGGAGGAGATCTCTGCGAGGGCTTCCAAGGTCGTCAGCTTTGCGGATCTCGCTGGACACGAGAAGTACCTCAAAACGACGTTGTTTGGACTTACTGCGACGTCGCCCGATTTCGTCTTGCTCATCGTGGGAGCGAATGCTGGTCTCATCGGGATGTCAAAGGGTACGCTCTTTCTACGAGACGCTCGGTTCCTCCGCTGACTCGGGTGCGCGTGCGCAGAGCATCTCTCGGTCGCTCTTGCTCTCTCGGTCCCAGTCGTCTGCGTCGTCACCAAGGTGCGCCCTCTTGTCCTTTCCCAGGGCGCGATGGCTAAAGTCTTTGCGCAGATCGACATGACTCCTCCGAACGTACTCGAGCAGACTCTCAAGCAGCTGGTGCGTCTTCCGTCTCTCCCCTCCTTCCTCCTCCACTAACTCTTCGCGCTCCCAGGTCAAGGTCCTCAAATCGCCGGGCTGCAGGAAACAGCCGGTGTTCGTCAAGGACGTCGGAATGGCGTGCGAACTGGCGTCTGGATTCGTCGCAGCTAAGTGCGTCTTTCTCTTCCGCCCGAGCGATCGCTAGCTGACGGAAAGCTCCACAGAGCTTGCCCCATCTTCCTCGTCTCGAACGTCTCGGGCGAGTCGCTCCCGCTGCTCAAGACCTTCCTCAATGTGGTCCCGACAGGAGGAGTCGAGGGTCGCTATCCGGTCGATGACGATTTCGAGCTCTCCATCTCGGACGTTTTCTCTGTCCCTTTTGTCGGTTCGTCCTTCGTTCCTTCCTCTCTAATTGCGCTCCTCAAACTCACGCACAATCGCAGGCACCGTCGTCTCGGGCGTCATCCTCTCAGGGCGCGTCCTTTCATGCAGATCTCTGGCAACGCTCGAACTTACGCTCAACCTCGCAGTTCCGTCTCAGTGGGAGATACCGTCCTCCTCGGGCCCGACTCGCTGGGTGCCTTCGTCCCGACAGCGATCAAGTCGATTCAGCGCAAGCGAGTCAACGTTCACCACGCCGAGGCGGGCCAGTCGGTGTCGTTTGCGCTCAAGAGGATCAAGCGCGCTGCGGTTCGAAAAGGTGCGATTCTTGCTGCCGTGGATCCATCCTCGTACAACTGCTGATTCTCCGCATCGCTAGGCATGGTCGTGATCGAGAAGACTGAGGTCCCTCCTGTCGCCGTTCGTCGTTTCGAAGGAGAGGTGCGTCGCTTCCTCTCTGCTCTCGTATTAAAGCAGGAGCTGATAAAACTCGTCAAAGACCCTCATCCTTTACCACAACACCACCATCGGCGTGCGGTACCAGGCTATGCTTCACGTCGGCAGCGTTCGCCAGACGTGAGTTTGCGCTCTGAGAGGGATCGCGAGAAGGCTGATCTTCCCCCCTCGCAGCGTCCAAATTGAAGCTATCGTTGACAAGCCTTGCATCCGAACTGGGGACCGGGCTACATGCCAGTTCCGCTTCATCAAGCACGCCGAACACGTCAAGGTCGGGGACCGCTGTGCGTCGTCTCCTCCCTTTTCTCCTTTCGCAGCGGGTGCTGACTTTGGTTCGTCCAGTCCTGTTTCGCGAGGGAAGGACCAAGGCTCTTGGGATCGTTACACGGCTTCTCTGAGTCGTTGGAGGAACGGTGGAGAGGAGGGAGCTCGGAGGGAGATGGCTTGAGGCGGAGCTTTGACAGCTTGCACGCGATGTTACCTCTGTCTTTTGCAATACGGCGTTTGTTGACCCTGTTCGCGCCTTTCTCCAGGCGGAAGAGCTGGGGGGATCGAGGAGAAACGAGGAGAGAAACTAGGTCGAGGCGATCGCGACTACTTGGGCGCTGCCTCCGCCTTTGTCGCTTCCCCTCCCCCCACACCCCAACAAAACTCATATTTCATGGCCACGTTCTTGGATCTCCCCGTAGAGGTGAGCTCCCAGCAAGATCCTTGCTCCCTCGCTCCTCCCTGCGCGCCCCGCTGACGCGCTCTCCTCATCACAGCTCCTCCGCGACATCTTCGAGCTCGTCGGCTGGGAGAACAACGCCTACACACGCAGGGAATGCCAAGGAGACCTCTGCTCGTTCGCCCTGGTACGCCCCGCTCCACTGTCCATCCCTCCTCAACCGCTCCTTATCGCCGCTCGTCCTTTGCAGGTCCACTCGTACTTCGTCCTCCCAGCCCAGCAACTCCTGTACCGGGAGGCTCTAATCCGCAACGCCGGACGCGCCACTCTCCTCGCCAAAACCCTCTCAAGCCACCCCGCCCTCGCCTCCCTCGTCCTAACCGTCGACGCCAGCTCCTCCCCCGATCGCGGGCCACCGTGGCCCCTCCTCGCCGTCCTTCGACTCGTCACCCCTCGAGCTATAGCGCTGAGTAGGAACTTGCTCATGCACGAGGAGGGGTTGCCGGAGCTTCAGCAGCATTTGAGGGATCGGCGGGGAGTGACCAAGTTCAGCTACGGGTTTGGGCCTGGGATGAAGACGTCGCAAGTCCACGATATCCTGCAGGCATGGACGACATTGGAGGAGGTCACCCTCGTCGGCCCAAGGATCGCCACTCGGAGCGTCGTCTCCCAAACCCCCTTCGCCATCCCAACCTACTCCCTTCGCTCCCTCTCCCTCCACCAAGTCTTCTTCAACCTCGAGGAGCTCACCTGGATCCTCGGCGCGACGAACGGGACGCTACGAGAGCTGGAGCTCATAAACGTCACTGCCGAGCCTCGATCAGCGGAAGACCGAGTCGTCAAGGTCCTCGCGCCACATCTTGCGAAGCTGGAACGTCTCAAGCTCGTCGAGGATGGATTCGGGATGGACGCAGCGCAGCTCATGCGACTGGACGTCTACCCCTGCAACGCCAACAGGATTCTGGCCGTCTGTGCCAATCTACTCGACTTTACGCGTTAGTCCCTTCGCCGAACCTCATCGCAAGCCTCGCTAACGACTCCCATCGCAGTGGGCTTTGACATCGACCGATCCCCCGCCATCTTCCTCGACCCTCTCCTCCTTCCCGTCACTCTCCGCCGCCTCGAGATCCGAGGAAGATGGCTCCCCGAACTCGTCCAGCTCCGCAACGTTCTCGAATCAAACGATCGTCCAGCTCGTCTCAACCAGGTGGTCGTCGTAGGACCGTACCGCGCAGAATCGGTCCCAACAAGCCTTTCGTGCCGTTCCCGAGGGATAGAGTTCGAGTTTAGACGATGGGGAACTCTCGAGATCCGGGGGTTCAGTCCTGCAATTCCATTCACAACTCGGTCAACCTCCTCTCCTCCTCCTCTCCCGCCTTCCTCCCCTCAGCTCCCAGGGGAATAACCGCCACGAGAGCTCCCTCCTTCCCCTCCTTGATCCTCATCCACCTTCCCAACCTCGGTTCCTTGCCCACCGCCGCTACGACGACCAGACTTTTTGTCGCTGCCTTGGCTTCGCGCTGGGAATGGGGTTCGGCGGACCGGAGGGAGGGGGAGATGAGCTGGAGAGAGTTGATGTAGCCGAGGGCGGAGATGGTGGTGAGAGGGGAGAAGGAGCGAACGCGCTCGTCAATCTTCCAAAGCCGAATGACGCCGTCCCATGAGCCTGCGGGGAGGAACGCGTGAGTCGAAGAACCGCAAAGGGGAGAGAGAGAGAGACGCACCAGAGGCGAAAGTGTCGCCGTAGCCGAGGCAGGCGAGAGCGGTGATCCAGCGAGCAGTGGGGATGATCCCCTCCGACTCGGAAGCGTACTCGTTCACGCCGTGAGCGAGCTGGACGGTCGAGATGGGCTTCTTCTTGGTGATGGTCCACAGGCAGATTGACCTGGCGAAGCGAGCGCATCAGCGAGCCGTTCGCGCGTAGGAAAGGAGAAGCAAGAACGAACCCGCTGTCTCCTCCACTCAAGAAAGTCGTATCGTCGACCATGGCGACGCAATCAACGCTTCCCTCGACGTACTTGACCTCCCCCCTCGGTGCCCGCCTTCGCTTCCCCGTCTGCTCCTCCTCAACAACCCCGTCGTCCTCCATCGCACCATCGAGGACGTTCCTAATCCTGCTCGCGACTCCACCACGGAAGACGAGCTGGCTCTCCTCGGCGACTTTCCAGAACCGAATCGTCTTGTCGCGTCCACCGGCGCTAACGGCGACTTCGGCGCGGAGGGCAGAGACGTGCTGGATGCAGTCTTGGTGGCCGAAGAGGGTTTCGATGTAGGAGAGGGTCGAGAGGTCGAAGAGCTTGATCGTGCGGTCAAAGGAGGAGGAGTAGAGCTGGAGGGTACCTTGGCGGAAAGCGATCGACTGCAGAAAGCGTCGATGAGCATCCCGTCAGTCGCGCGAGGAGAAAGAGAACGCACGGCGACCTTGTCCTTGTGTCCTCCCAGCCCTCGGAGCCACTTTCCTCCCTCTCCCTCGACGTCCCACACCCCAATAACCTTGTCCTTCCCCGCACTTGCCAGCACCTTGCCATCGAAACTGACGGCAAGACCCAGCACCTCGTCCGTGTGCCCTCCCACCTCCTCGGCCTTGGACTTGCCCTTGCCCTTTCCCTTCTCCACCTTTTTCGCAACCTCTGGATTCCGCTTTGCCGACTCGGAAGGCTTCTTGGGGAAGTAGACGGCCTTGGTGATGCGTGCGGAGGAGGTCGAGGGGGCGGAAGAGGAGGAAGGGGCGGTGAGGATGTTGCGGAGGTCCCACTTGATGATGGAGCCGTCTTTGCTCGAGGTGTAGAGCCAGTGGCCGTCTTCGGAGGCAACTGCGGCGGTGACTGGACCGCGGTGGCCGTTGGAGGGAGTGTGGTGGATGCTGGAAGAGGGGATGGGGAGGAGGAGCTGCGACGAAGAGGTCAGAGGGGATCGGGAGGAAGCAGAGAGGAGGACGCACAGAGTCTGCGACGTTGAGATGAAGCTTGCCGGTGTGTTCGAGCTGAGAGGAGAAGGTGGTGAACAAATCGCCTCGAGGAAGGAAGGATCCCCAGGACTCACGACGTCCTGTTGCAGACGCTCTGCGATGAGATCACGATCCAGGTCTGCAGCATCGAAACCAGCATCCTCTGCACAATTCAAGCCAGTCGATCAGCAGCCGCCTCTGCACGAAAACGCAGCAGCTCCACTCACCTCGACTCGTGTCCTTGACCAACGTCTGGAGGTACATCTGCGAGAGCCTAAGCCTCTTCTGCGCAGGCGTCTCGTTCTCGTCGTCCTCCTCCGAGCTAACATCGAGCTCCTCCTCCTCCTCTCCCTCCCCCTCGTCCGACTCGAATCCACCCCCATTCATCCCATCTCCCTCGTCGAGCTCCTCATCCTCCTCCTCTCTCCGCTTCCCCTTGCCTTCCCGCACATCTCCCCCCTTCCCACCCCTACTAGCTCCCCTCCCACCCCTCGCACCACCCCTAGCTCCCCCTCTCGGAGCACCGCGACTCGAGCTCCCGCGTCCTCCAGCTCCTCCTCGCGGTCCTCCTCGTCCTCCCCGATCCGAGCCGCCGCGCCGAGGGGAGGAAACGCCGTTGCGCGAGCTGGGAGCGTCCTCGCGCTTCCGCTTGGTGAAGGGACGGGGGTTGGTGAAGAAGGCGTCGCTCATGTTGGGTGCGGTCGAGGCAGGCTTTTTCAGCTCGTTCTTGAGGGGGAAAGGAGTGGGCGGGTGGAGGATACGAGCTGGTAGATTCGGCTGGAGAGTGCGTGGCTGAGAGGGTAACGAGTCGTCCCTCGTCGCTCTGTCGAAAGGAGAGATCTCACTCTCAAAAATTGCTCGTCGCGAAAAAAGCTCGGTCCCGACGGCGACGACGACGAAATCGCACCTCTCTCTCGACGCTGACGAGTGGGCAGGACGGCAGGGTGAATACGTTCATTGGGAGACATCGGGATACACGTCAAACCGGCGTTGAACGGTGACGGGGATCCCAGCCCTCGCCTTGTTGATCTCCTCCATGTCTGCCGACCCAGTTCGCGGTCAAAACGAGTCGCCACGAGTTAGCGAAAGAGCTCACCAATGTCAGCAAAAACAATCCCCTCTTTCTCGTCCAGCTGCGCCGTAATTCGACCCCTGCAAGAAGTCCAAAGTCAGCCGGAGTCGGTTGCGGGAGGGATCGCGAGGGAACGCACATGGGATCCGTAACGCCAGAGAACCCATACGCCTTGTACCCATCTCCGGTAGTTGCGCGAGCAGGAGAGCACATCACGACGTAGAATTGGTTGTCGATTGCCCTTGCGAAGGCAAACACGATCAGCTAGCGAGCGAGTGCGCCGAGACCGAGTAGCCCTACCTTGCTCGCTGTAGCAGATCCCAGTGAAGTGGACCTGTTGTGGTGTTGAAAGCTCCGGGGTAGACCATCGCAATGCAGCCTGAGGAACGAGTGAGCGAGCGCGCACTCCCACGATGACATTGGAACGGACCTCGTCGAGCAGCAATCATCGCGAGTTCGGGAAACCGCACGTCGTAGCAGATTCCCACACCAATCTTGCCAAAGTCTGCGAGGTGAACGCGGCGCAAAGTCAGCTCCTCCCTCGCTGCCAGTTCCATCGCGACGCGACTCACCCGTCTCGACAATCGTGATCTCGTCTCCTCCCGTAAGAGAATCGCTCTCCCTGAACCTGATCCCTCCAGGAACATCGATATCAAACAAATGGACCTTCCGGTGCAGAGCCTTGAGCGCGCCGTCGGGGGAGAAGGTCGGAGACGAGTTGTAGATCTTGTCGTCGTGCGAGCGCTCAGGGATGGATCCTGCGCTTGATTAGCTCCTCCCACCCTGTGCGACCTCGTTCTTACGGACTCACCACCGACCAGCCAGACTCCAGCCTCCTTCGCCGCCGCGCTGAGCATCCTGATGCTCTCCGACTTGCTCGCCTCGATATCGTAGCTCCCCTTGCTCGCGTCGAAGCCGATCGATTCAGCATACAGAGGGAAGCTCACTGCGGCGTACGGGCTGTTGAAGACCTCCTACAAGAGCAACAGCTTTAGTACGCGGTCCCTGATGAGCCGGCGCGACGAACCGGCAGCACAACCATGTCGATCCGCTTCCCCCCATCTCCCCTTGCCGCCTCTGCAATCTTTGCGCGAGCGCGCTCGAGGTTGGCGCTCTTGTCGGAGGTCACGCCGCCGAGTTGAATGAGCGCGACGCGAAAGGAACTGCCTTGGACGCGGGGTGCCGAAGGAACGGACATTGAGAGGGTGCGGTGATGGAAGGGAGAGAGCTGGAGTGGTAGAGACGTTATAGATCTGAAGAGGCGAGCTTGCATCCGCGAGGTTGAGGGCGAAAGAAAGGGAGACGAAGCCGCACTTGCGCACCTCCTCCTCCCCCACTCGTCCCGCTCCCCCAGCGGGAGACTCCCTGGAATCCCTCCTCTGCTCGACCTAGTCCTGGACCAATAAATATCTATTGTGACCCACTAGGTATTCTACCCAACAAAAACACGCAGCTCCTACAACCCGCTCCTCCGACTCCCAACCCTCGAAGGCGGAATCTCTCCCCAGCTCCAAGTCTCCGCCGCCGGCACGATGCTCTTCCTAATGAGCTCGACGACCCACTGCGGGTCGAAATGCGGGATATCGGCAGGCGGCGGGGCGTGCATCGTCCCCTCCTCCTCCTCGACTCCCTCCTTCGCAGCATCCCCGTCGCTCCAGATTCGATCCAGTCGCCCCTCGTCCGACGGGAAGAACCCCGTCGCGAGAGCGTCGGGAGAAGTGCGTGGGTACTTCTCCTGCGTCGAGTTGGCGCCAAAGGGAGATGTGGGGAGTTGGATCGAGACGGCGTCGGGGATGGAGGAGGGTTCGAGAGCTGGAGAACGAGTTGGGCGGCCGAGAGTGGATTTGCGTCCGAGCGAGTGTTGAGCGACGCATTCGGCTTGCGCTTGGAAGAGGGGGAAGGGGATAAAGTTGAGCCTGTCGCCTGGGAGCTCGATCGACGAGGGGATGACGGCCTTGAGGCATATGGCGTGAGAGTCCTTGATCCGGCCGTCCTCGAGGACGTTGGGGAGTCCGCGCTGGGTGAGGGGGATGAGGGTCGGGGATATGATGAGGCGCGGAAAGAGGTAGTCCGCGCAATCGTGCGAGAGGAGGTTGTCGAGGAAGGGGAGGAGGAGTTGGAGGAGGAATGTTCGCGTCTGCGAGAGGGGGGAGGGCGGCTGGGGGTTCGTAAAGGCGTTGGCTTCGGCGTCGATGAGGTCGCATAGGCTGAGTCCGCCGATTTCTCGCATCGCACGTGCGACGGAGGAGAGGGTGGCGAAGGGGAGGAATTTGGGGCCAAAGGACTCTCGGACGTCGGCGGGCGCGTTGACGAGGTTGGCGAGCTCGGCCATGGGGAGCGAATGGTGCTGTCGCTCGTCGACGACGACCTGGAGTCCTTCCCCAGGAACGGCCTGCGAGGTTCAAAAGGTGAGCAACGATCGCGGAGAAGCGAGCGAGGAAGACGCACCTGGAGAATGAGAATCCCTCCATACAAACGCCCTCGGTCGAGGCGTTGGGCGACCCCCAACCGCGTGAAGCAGTAGACGTCGCGAAAAAAGTCGAAAACGCGAGTCGACGGTACTGCCAGCGCAGTTGCCGTGATCCTCGCGACGGCGCCAGGCTCCGCAAACTCGAAACCTCGCGAGAGGAAGGTGTCTCGCTCGGCGTTCATAATCCTCCGTGAGAGGACGAGCATCTGGCCTTGCGTCACCGTGAACGCGTGGCCAGATTTTGAAACGACTTTGAAGTGTCCCCTGCATTCGAAAGCGAGGTCAGTGGTGCTCAGAAAGAAGGTGGGCGAAGCAAACTTGCGTTTTGAGGATGCCATCGAAGAGAACGCCGTTGACGCGAGTTGTCGAGATCCTTCCATCCTCCTGCGATCCAGCGAGCCGACCTGAGAGATCGAGGCTTGCCTCGTAGAATCCCAGCATGGCCGTGCGACGCGATTCGAAAGCAGCAGCCGCCATCCCCGGGGATTCGCTCCCCGACGACCTGCGCGGATCGAGGTAGTCGGTCGCGAGCGACAATCCCTTTGGCGTCTCGAGGAGCTCCCTCGTTCCGATCGACCTTGTCTCCGTTGAGCTTTGCCACAACCAGGACGCGCGGAGGAAGGCGATGAATACTGGGTCGGCGCGTGAGAGCTTCTTGGTGGACGTGTGGAGGCCGGTTCGACGGATGCCGAAAAATGCAAGGAGGGAGCTGGAGATGCTGGAGTGAGAGGGGTTGGGAGATATTTCGGCCGAGGGGAGCATGCCGTCTTCGTGCTGGATGAGCAGGTGGCCTTGCTCGTCGAAGAGGGCGACGGCGACGATAAGTCGGTGGCGCGCGGCGTTTTGGCGGAGGACTCGCTGCTGGGCGACGAAGCCTATGATGAGGAGGGTGAAGCAGCAAAGAGGAACGACGATGCAGACGATGGCAACTGCAGGAGGAGTGCGTCAGCTATAGACGAGCACCGTGGAGGACTTTCGCACTGATGAGGTTGCGCGCCTTCTTCGCAGAACCGACTCTCCTGGCGGCGCCTTCGATCACGTAGTAGTGCGTTCCCAGAAGCGCCACTGCGAGACACGACGGATTAGCTGTGCTCCCCAGCGAGTGAGCGGGAAAGCAACGCACCCCAGTGCATGACACTGACGGCCAGCGCTAAAAGCGCAGCAACCCCAGCTCGCTTGTACCAACGGTGCTTGAGCTTTGGTCGAAGAACAACGAAAAGAAGCCAGAGTCCTAGGGATACCGCGCAAATCGCAACGGCGATTGAGAGAACGATGAGGTACGGCGTATTTGTCACTCTCGGCACGCTGTCGATCGAGAGCTGTCCAATATAATCTGCGATACAAAGAAGGTGAGCAAGGCGTGGCGAGCGGAGCAAGGTGCTTGGGACGAACGCATCGAGACGATTCCTCCTCCGCACACGACCCCCGCGCCGAGAATCCTCGCCGCTCCCCGACCCGAGAGTCTGGCAGGGCTCGTCCCAAACTCGCCTTTGTTGTCGTCCTCCTCCTCCGAGTCGTCGCTGTCCTCGTCGTAGCAGTCTTTCCGCTTCGCAGGCGAGGGTCGAGCAGCAGGCCCCCAGAGCGAAGCGCTCGACATGACGCCCGCCATATCCCCCACCGCACCTCTCCGTCCCTGGCGGCGCAAAGCAGCCTTTCCGGTGGCTTCTTCCAGCTCCAGCTCCACGTCAACAGCCTCGCCCTTCTGGTCCATCGCCCGTCCCGCCTTGAAGTTCCGACTAGGCCACCAGTGCGAATCGATTCGAAGGCCGATGAAGCTGAACGCCAGGATCATTGAGCATATGCTCACGGCGAGGGACAGGAGGGTGAAGCCGACGGCGTAGGAGAGGACGACAGGGGGCTGGGGGCCGTTGAGGTTGGCGGGGTATCGCAGAGAGAGTGCCTGGTTGCCGACCTGCAGAGCCATGTCAGCAGCGCAGACAGGAAGGAAAGCTTCCTTGGACGCACAATATGCATTCTGCGGAGAGAGAGCTTGTCATTAGCTTGCCAGTCCACCGACACCTGCTGCTTTGCTCACCCAAACGTAGTGCTGCCAAACGCGACGCCTCCCCCAACCAGCAGGCAGACGTTCAACAGCCCTGATCTGCCGGTTCTCCTCAGCAAGAGCTCCATCGACGTCCAGGCGCCCACGAAAGCCAGGAGGAAGGCAAGGACGATGTACAGAGGCGAGTAGACAGGGAGCAGGCGGATGTAGAGGACGTTGGCGGGGCTAGCGCTGGCGTCCATCAGCAGTGTTGGGTGCGAAATCGGAGCCTCAAGGCGGCGCCGGCTGGTGACTGTCGGGAGAGAGGGAGGGCAGGAGCACTGGGGTGAGAACTCGCGTTTGTTTTTGCGATCCCCTCTTGGGTTCACACCTTCACTCCCGGCAAGGACCGCTACCCTCGAGAGGGCTTCAAGCTTCGGGGAGGCGCACACTGGAACCCAGGACAGCTCGTCCTCCCCGGCCTTGCAGCTTGCAGACTCGAGACTGCTCGAGACTCTGCGTCTTTCGAGACCCACGATCGGACTCAATCCCTCCTTTCCCCGCCCTCTCAACCAGCTCAGCCTTCCGACATCCAATACAGCCTTGCGACATCTATACTCGACCCGAGGCCCGAGACACCAACGTCGAATCTGCCTAAACTTCTGCCTGACCGCTTCCTCCCCCCTTCTTCCCTTTCGCCCTTCGCTGGGTCCAACACTGCAGTTTCCGGAGCTCCACTGCACGCGTCGGGCAGTCGGGGATCGCGCGCCTCGGTCTGGCAGGCTAAGGAGCAGGACGGGCCCAGTGCTCCCGCCTAAACTCAATCGACCCCGCGAACAAAGGGAGCAGGCCGCCGGACTGCTGCGACCTCGTACAACAAAGCGGAAGCGGAAGCGAGGCGACACTGGACGCGCGCTGAACCCTGATCTGCTCCCGCTCCCGACCTACGACGCGTTCGCGCCCTAAACTGGCGACATCTGCTCCGCGTTCAGCAATCTATAAGAGCGGCACCTGTTCTCTCCTCCTTCCTCTTTCGTCCTCCCGCCTTCTTTCGTAAGTCTCCCCACGCTCGTTTAACACCTTCACTTCCTTCCCTTCACTTTCTTTCCCTCCACCCCACCTCGCCGCCTCGCTCTCTCCAAGAACTCACGTTCCGCTCCCTCATGTTCCGCTCCCTCGCTGCCGCGTCTGCCCTCTTCACCCTCGCTGCCGCCCAGCTCGACGCAGGTATTCCCAGCCAGGACCTCGACCCCAGCATCTTCGATGGCGGCAACATCGTCAACCTTGGAGCAATCAGTGTCATCCTCGATCCCACTGGTGCGGACTGCTTCTCGTTTCTTTTCTCCGCAGCTCGCTGACTTCATTTCATTCATCCGCAGAGTGCGCTGTAGGATTGACCGTTGGATCCTCCATCCCCCTCCTCGCCCCCACGGCGGGCCAGACGTGCCAGTGCGTCAACCCTAACGGAGGCGTCCTCGTGAGCTTTCCTCTGCCAAGTTGTTGCGGTACGCCAGCTAACCCTCCGCATATCTTCTCCTTCCCCGCCTTCAGCCTGGGTTCATCGCCATCGCCGCCTGCGCCGCGTGCGACGACCTCAACTCGGTTGAGATCTGCGCCACCGGTGGCGTAAACGGTGGTTCTTGCGGCTGCGCTTGTCTTCCCGGCTTCTTCGCTGTGCGTCCTACACCTCGCTACCGTCCCTCGAACGTCTGACTGACGGCCCTCCTTCGTCTACAAGATTCCGACACCAACACTTGCCTCCCCGTCGATGGGTGCGCTCCCGGAAACGTTGTTACCGACGTTGTCGGCACTGGACAGTCTGCGTGCCGACTCGCGCCTTCCGGCACCCTCAACCGCGTCCGCGCCAAGAAGTCCCTCCTCGCCAATGTCGACCTTTGCCCCTCCTCGGAGACCGCCTGCCCCCTTCCCTCGTGCGGATACGAGTGCCTCGACATCACCTCTTCCCTCGACTCGTGCGGTGGCTGCCTCGGACAAGGAGGAGTCAACGTACGTTTCTTTCTCTCCCAGCTTCCTCGCAGCGTCGCTGACGTTCTCCTTCCCTCTCTCTAGTGCCTCAGCATCCCTGGAGCCCTTGGAGTGTCTTGCGCCGATTCGCAGTGCGCCGTCAGCTCTTGCTTCCCCGACTGGTCGTTCCAGGTTCGTTCTCTTCCCCTTCGCTCTCGACAACTCCGGTGCTGACGATCCCTCTCCTCGCCAGAACGGAGCTTGCGTCCGCGTCTAACGCTTCCATTCAGATAGAGATGTGGGTTCGCCGTTTCTTGTATCCCCTTTCAACACCACGGGCTGCCATAGTAGTCATGTACACGAATATTGGTAGAGCTGGAAGCAATGCATTCGGCCTGGGTGAAGAGGGATCACTCAGGTTTGATTGCGAAAGAGAAGAACTCGAAACGACGCACTTGCGAAAGTGTGCGCCACCTGGACGCAGCCAGTCCCGCTCTCTCTTCTGGGACCGACCTACTGTCAAGGGGACTAGGGAGTGCAAGGATAACGGAGGAGGGTCCAGCTCGACAAGGTACAGCTCTTTCGCATCTCTCCTTCGCACCTTCGCGCCCTCCCTCTCACACTTCCCCTTCGCACCTCTCCTTCGCTCCTTCCTGGGCACCTCACACGTTTCGTCACGAAACCCAAAGAATCGATTGCGTCTCCACGTCGACAAGCTGCCTCAGACAAGAGGCTCCGGAACTCCGCACTTGAGCCAGCCGCTCATCCCCGCGTTCTTACAGCCCGCCCTTGTCCGCCACGATCATCTGCCCGTTGATCGCCGACGCAGCGTCCTGGTATTGCAAAAAGCATCAGTAGGAGGAAGGAAGCGGAGAGGAGGAAGGAATTACGGAAGCGAGGAAGACGGCGAGGCGAGCAATCTCGTCAGGAGACCCGACAGCGTTGTTATTGTTCGTTCCGGGGAAGAATTGGTTCATCGCGTTGATGTCCATGAGTGAAGCGGCTGCAAGGAAGATGCAGCATCAGCTCCAGGCTTAACAACGAGGAGAAGAAACCGAACGCACAGCCCTTATTCGCAGCCTCGGCGACCAGCTCCCTTTCCGTCTTCTTGCTCGTCTCTCCGATGTCGGTCGCGATCGATCCGGGCGCGACGCCATTCACGCGGATCTCGGTATCTTGAAGAAGAGCTGCGCCTGCGTGAACGATCCCGACCGCCGCATGCTTGCTCGCTGAGAGAGTACGAAGCGATCAGCGAGGGTCGGCGAGGCGGGAGAAAGAGAGACGAACTAGTGTAAGCGAGGTCCGCCCATCCTTCCGAGTTGCCAGCGATAGATCCAGTGACGACAATCGAGCCTGTGCGTAGGGAGTGAGTTCAGCGAGAGAGCGAGAGGACGAAAGAAGGGCGAGAGGGCGCACCGCGAATCGTCTTCTTCTCCTCGCTGAGAACCGCCATCGCCTGCGATCCAAATTGGAGAGCAGAGAAAGGGCCAAGCTGCATGATGCGGTAGCTGGTAGTCATGAACTCCTCCGTCTCCTCCTGCAGGGTTCGACCTCCGACGTAGCCTGTCGAGCGAGCCAGGTCAGCGAATTCCCTCCCTGCTTCCCTCCTCGAACGTACCCGCGTTGGCAAAAAAGGCATCTAGCCTCCCGTGATCCCGGATGATATCCTTCAAGACCTTCTGCGTCGCCTCCCCATCCCCGCAGTCCAAGACGACACTCTCGACGATCGACTCCGAGTTGATCTTCCTCGCCTGCTCGACGAGGCCCGCATGGTTGTCGTTGTGAAGATCTGCGGCGTAGACGGCCTTGGCGCCCATCCCGACCGCCTCGAGGACGATTGAGCGACCTAGAAGGGGCTCGTAAGCGAGGGCGAGCGAGGGAGCGAGGGGCCCGCACCGATTCCGTGAGGAGAGCCTGCGCCGGTGACGAGAACGACCTGGCGCGTGAGAGACCAGGGGTTGGCAGAGCGAGGAGCGAGGGGGACCATTTCGAGAGTGAGCGGCGAAGGGAGAGAGAGGAGATCGGCCTCGCTCGCGACGTCTAAAAAAACATAATCTCGTTGGCGAAGGTAGAATTCCAGGTGAAGCCAGTCCAAGGAGTCGTGTTTACGAATGGTAGTACATCAGCCTAACGGCGCGCGTACTCTGACCACGCCTGCGAAAATCTGGAGGAGAGGCGGACGATGAGCTTCCAGCAGGGGAGCTCGAACAAAGTTCCACTCACACAATCCACGCCGAGACCATTCCTGCCCAACTCCGCACAGTCTCCGAGCCAGTCTTGACCTCGAGAACGTCGTATCCTGCAAGAGACGAGTAAGCTCCCCTCCCCACGACCCCGAATCGCAGCAGCACGTACCAGCAAACAGCGCCTCCGCCGTGAGCCTAAGCCGCTCCCACCACAGCTCATTTAGCTCCCCCCTCAGCCTCCTCAGCCTCCCCCCCTCCCCCCCCGCCCCCCCCCCAAACCCCCT
>JANGFH010000461.1:0-13506 GCA_025758715.1 Glaciozyma martinii | reverse complement strand
TGCAGCGAGTCGCCGCCTGGACCGCCAACCCGCACCTCGGTCCGAGCAAGTGGCAGTTCGTCGCCGAAGGAATTCCCGACAAGGACGCAGTGGCGTGCATGAAGAAGTTCACCAAGGTCCAGAAGCGTGCGTCCTCCCTTTCGCTTCCTTTCCGCCATTCTTCCCGCTCTCATGCTGACGCCCCCCACAGAGCAGGCCAAGATCGCTGCACGAGGTTCGTCCCTCTTCTCCGCTGCTGTTGTCCCAGCTCACCCCTCCGTTCGCAGACGCACGCCAACTCACGCGAGCCGAGATCAAGTACCGCGCGTGCTTCCCCGAGTGTGCGTTCCCTTCCGACGCCCCGACAAAACGATTCGCTTACTTTCCTTCTCGTAGACACCGCGGACGATCTCCTCGAGCACATCAACGCGTCAACCAAGAAGCTACTCTCGTACGCCGAACTACTCGACATCGCCAACGACCTGCGGCGAAACCTCCATCTCCCGATCCCGGCTGCCTCCACCTCCGCCAATCGCAGACCAGTGGCTAAGCAGATCATCGCCATGGTGCGCTCATATCTCGCTGTACGTTTCGCACGCTGAGAGCTAACTGCGAAGCGCAGCTGTCGTGATTTGGCGTGAGGCTGGGAGGGGCTTGATTCGTGCAATTTGATTTTTTTGTGACGCGCTTCGATGCACAGTCAATTCTGAGCGTTGGGAGAGGCGAGAGGAGGTGCGGAAGACGGGGGAGACGACGAAGGGCAGAGGAGGTGGTTCGGTCAGAGGAGAGCGGGCGGAGAGCAACGAGTGACCTCGCGTTCCTCGACCTCTTCTGTCCTCCCAATCGATCTCGGCCAGCTCTCCAGCCCAACGCCCCGCCACCCTCGCCATAGCATGCCAGGTAGACACAGGGCTACCGTAAGGCCACTCGCCGCCTTCGCCTTATCGCTCCTATTTCTCCCCCTTTCCATTCACGCCTGGGGAGCAGTCGGCCACGAAACCGTCGCGACAATCGCTCAGATCCACCTACACCCATCAGCCAAGCTAGCCCTCGCTTCCGTTCTCCCTCCTTACGCGAACGGACACCTGGCGGGAATCGCAACCTGGGCGGATCGGGTGAGTAGAGTGGGGGTGCGGGAGGTGCGAAGGCGCTAGCTAACCCGGGCGCCGCAGATCCGTATGATTCCAGCGTATAGATTCAGCGGGGAACTGCACTACACGAGCCCGTTGGAAGATTACCCGCCCAAAGCTTGCTTCTTTGGCGAGAGGGGCTGGAAGACGGACCACGACGTCCTACACGCGATTGCCAACTACACGACGCGCCTCCAGGAGAACCCTACAGAGTGCGTGCTTCTCTCCTCCACCATCTCCAGCGAAAGCTAATCGAACTGGCAGCTTGGACTCGCTCCGCTTCCTCGTCCACTTTATCGGCGACGTCCACCAGCCTCTCCACCTCACGAACCGCGAGCGAGGAGGGAACGGAGATCCAGTCATCTTCGAAGGTCGACGCATGTCCCTCCACGGGCTCTGGGACGGCGGACTCATCACCAAAGCCATTCGCGAACAGAGGAACTACACCTCTCCTCTCCCTTCGTACGTCCCGCTCGCTCTCCCCCTCTGCACCACTAACGCTTTACCCAGATCCCAGATCGAGAACGCTCTCCGAGGAACCATCTACGACCCTTACATCCGCCTAATCCTCTGGGAAGGCGTCCGCTCCTGGTGGCGCACCTCCCTCGCAGCCTGGTTCTCCTGCCCGCACCCTCTCTCCCCCGAATCCCTCGCCTCCCCCTCCCAGCAACTCATCTTCGCCTCTTCCTCCACTGTCGATCCCTCGAGTGTCGAAAGCACCGTCTGCCCCGAGGCGTGGGCGAGGGAAACCCATGTCGTGACGTGCGGAATGGTCTTTCCCGTCGATTATGATTTCGAGGCGCCGGCAAAGGAGGTGAATACGAAGGATTACTATGGTCCTATTCGAGGTGTGTCTTTTTCCCCTCTCTCTCCTGCTTCGCTCGTCTGACCTTCCCCCCGTGCAGACAACAACGTGATCGAGAAGCTCCTGGCGCAAGGAGGTCTTCGGCTCGCTGCGACACTCAATAGCATCTTTGCGAGTCCGGAAGAGCTCACGATGGGGTTCGTGGCGGGCTGGATGGACGAGGCGGATCTGGCGGTCGAGCAGGGGTTGTAAGGAGGGCTACAGGAGCGTATGTAGAGGCCTGTAAAAGATTTTTTTCGCATCGTTCTTTCTGGGAGGTCCTCCGCTGTGGTTGCGAGGTCTGTGGCTTTGAGTTGACCCTGTTTGAGGAATCACTGTGTTCGCAAGGGTTCGAGCAGCCCGCTCGGCAGTCTGAAGGGGTGGGGAGCAGTGATGCATGGGGAGCAGTGAGAAGCTGAGAGATCTGCCATAGAAGCAGTTCCTCGCACAACCTAGCCCTGGGTTGTGGAAACTTAACTACTTCAAAGACATATCCCGCGAAACGCTGTCCCCAAGGGCAGGATCCAGGAGCAGGGCTGAGGAGGGAGAGGACTTCGTTCTCGATCGCGCAGGGTGCAACGCGCAGACACAGACCACGTGCAGGCCTTCGAAGCAGGTTACAGAGCACTCTTGGGTCTGGAAGCAGAAGGGAGAGGGAGAGGAAGAAGGAAAAGAGTCCAAAGAGCGCGAACGCACCTCTTCCTCCGCCAACACAGAGCTCGCCTCGTCACTCCAACGCACGCCGACTATGGAAGACGACCGCCCTACTGCAGGCCGAGCGGATCAGGAGGAGAACGAGGAGGACGCGCTGCCTGACTGGCGTCAGTTCGCCAAATTTGCCAAGTGAGTTGGTGCTTCGTGTGGCTCCCAGGGAGGGAGGGAGGCTCAGCTAACACGGTACGGCGCGGTACAGATCCTTGAAGACGAAGGACGAGCACACGCCCTTCATCCCCAAGCGAGGCGAGAAGGACTTTGAGCCCATCCCCTTCTCCTCCTCCCTCTCCCAATCCAGCAAAGAGGCGACTCTCTCCCAGTACCAGCTCAACACTCTCAACGAATCCCGCTCAGCCCTCTTCACCGCCCTCTCCTCCGGCTCGCGCTTCCACTCGTCGAGGGGCTACAACTCGTTCACCTGGCGTCCGACGGTCGAAGGAGGACGCGCTTCGTGCGATGCGGGGACTGCGGCGTACGGCGTCCATTTCGCCAACTTGGGGAGGTACAGCGCAGAGAGGAAGAGGTTGGAACTGCTGCCGGAGGAGGCGCTGTACATGGTCGAGAGGGGAGCGATTGAACTGTGGAGGGAGGCGGAGGAAAGAGGAGACGACGCGGTCAAGGTGCCTATGACGGTGCAGCAGGCTTGGGCGGAGATTATTGGGCACGACGAGCTCACGTTGGAGCGGTTTCAGGTGCGTTTGTGTTGCTGGAAGACGCTGGGGAGAGGGAGCTAACGAGTCGTGCACGCGCAGGTCTTTGCCCACCTCAAGCGGCTAGGCTACGTGCTCACTCGCGCCAGGGCTACCCCTGCACCTTCAGGGAAAACGGTCAAGCCTGCCCTCCCTCGACGCTCGCTCCTCGCCCTCCTCGCCCTTCCCTTCTCCGCCCTCCGCCACCTCGTCTTCCAGCTCGTCTCCTCCCTCCGACGAATTCCCCTCCTCCTCAAGTCGAGCGGACCTCTACTACCACTCACACGGCTTCTTCGAAGAAGCGAGGGTGTCTCACGGCCGCTGGCCTTTGGTCGCCGTTGGGCGACATACGGTTCGTCCTTACCCCTCTGCTCGTCAACCGCCACTCACGATCTTCCGCAGATCAAATCTTCGGCCGCCTGCAGGTTATTCCCAGCGGGCACGACGCACCTCTCCCGCGGTCTGCCATCCCTCACTCTCCCAACGTTCTCGCACCCCTCATCCCCGCCATCGACTCGAGCTCCACCACCCCCGGCCTCCCCGATCTCGAGCAACACCCATACCAGATATTCTACCACATCTACAAGCCCGTCACCAAGTTCCGCAAGACGGCTCCTCCTCCTCCCGACTTCCGCCTCGTCATCATCAAGTACGTCCGCCCCCTCCCTGCTCTCTTCCCCACTAACCTCTCACCAAAAAAACAGCGCCAACACCACTCCCCTTCCCGACCTCTTCGAATTCTCAGCCCTCTTCGACTCCCTCCCCTTCTCCCCCGAAAACACTCTCCTCCCTCCACCGCCCGTCGCGCGCGTCGGTCTCCCTCCCCCCACTCCCCGATTCCGCCCTCGCGCCCCTCTCCCTCCTCCAACCTTCTTACAGAGGATCAATTCGTTCCTCCCTGGAGCAGGACGGAAGACGTTCAAGCCGAGCCCTTACCCGCGCCTCAAGACGGGGAGGAGGAGCGTGTTGGTCGCCGTGGTGGATAATGGGACGACGTCGTTCTTGAGGTTCTCGGAGGCTGGATTTGCCAAGATGCCTTGGAAAGGGACAGCGAGGGGGTTGTAGATGGAAATCGACGCTGGTTTGGAGTAGTGCGAGGATCTCGGGCGAAGAGGCGCTCTTTTCGAAGCTCTCATCTCTGCTCGAAGGCATGCACTACCGCTGGTCCCGACCTGGTTCATCGGCCTTGCCCAGCTGCTCTTGCTCTCGCCATTGAGCCCCCGTCGGAACCGAGCTTCGAAGCGCCACTGGGATGAGAGAGCATCAAGCAGCTCGCAGCGAGAGCGTCCAGGAACCATGCGCGTTGTTACAAGTTGGCAAGGGGTACTGAGGAACTAGAGGGGTGACGTAGGAGGGGGAAGTATCCAGGGAGGGGATCCTACACCGAAGGGATCTTGAGGTTCGTAAGGCGCACGACGAGGGGAAGGAGCGCAGCGTTCTCCCTCGAAGCATGGAAGTTGATGCGCTCGAGGTTCGTCTTGCTGTGGTGGTTAAAGTTCTGCTCAAACCTGTCCCCAGAAGGGAGTCAGAGGAGTACGGGGGAGAGAAGGGGAGTGGAACGCACTTGGAGAGAAAGTCCCATTGCTTCTGGAAGGGGACTTTGGTCCAGTCGCCGCCGGCCTTGTCGACGAGGGCGAGAGCGGTGGCGATGCTCTTGGTGAAGTGAGAAGTGTAGGAGGCGAAGAGGGTGCAGACGGTGAGGAGTTTGCTGTGGAGCTGCAATTCGAAGTTCGTTAGAGGAGTCGCACAGCAAAGCAGCGAGACTGAGCGCACCTGCAAGAGCTTCTCGTTCGTAAGGAGGCACTCCTTGAGGCACGTATCGAGGAAGTCGACGTGATCCCGCAAGAGCTGATCGACCGTCTCAACCTTGTCCAACTTGGCCTCGAGCGCCCGCCAATTGAGCTCGAGCACCCCGCTGACCGCAAAGCTGTACATCTGCTGAACGAACGCAAACATCCTCGCGCGGAGAGCGAAGACGCGCCCTTTCCACTGTTCGAGCTCGGGGTAGGGCGACTTCTTCCGCCAGAGTGGGGACTTAATGTGCTCGGTCCACGTGTCGGCGAGGACGCGCTCGAGGTGCTTGAGTTGGAGGAGGTGGCGGAAGATGAGCTGGTAGCGGAGGATGGTTTTGCGCGAAATGACGAGGGAGAGGGGAAAGCGGACGGTGTAGTCGAGCGTGAAGGCTTCGTAGGCTGCGATGAAGACCGTCAGCGGGTTGTGGCGCGAGCAAAGAGGAAATGAACGAACCGACAAGCGTGCTTGCGCTTTTCTCCGCCTCTTGCGCCTCGTCTTCTCGCTTCCCCTCCTCCATCATCCCCGTCCCGAGCGCGTCGACGCCGTCCTCGCCGAGGAACGCCCCGCTGACGTTGACGACCTTGACGAGCCACTCGGTGAGGGTCGAATTGCCCATCGAGACCTTGAGATCCTCCTTGTAGGGATCGCTCGAGGACGCTGAAGCGGGATTTCGGAGGGCAAGGTCGAGGAGGGATTGGAGTTTGGTCGACGAGGCGTGCTTCTTCTTCTTGTTGAGCTCGTGCTTGGCAACGTCGAGGAAGTGGGTGAACGAGTCGCCGTGGTCGATGAAGAAGTACTGCTTGATCGATCTGTCGACACGGTCGAGTGAGTGACGGTCCCAAGTGTGCGAGAGGAGAACGCACCGTAACCGAGAAACGAGGTGCTGCTCCTCGAGCAAGAGCTTGAGTAGCGTCTTGTTCGCGTAAGTGTACGCCTCGTCGATCCGCTTGTAGAATCTGTGATTGCACCATCAGCTTCATCTCCCCCCAACAGCGAAGGCGCGACTCACGCTTCCTCGTTCATCGCCACCAGCTCAGACGACTTCCCCCTCCCCTCTGGCACTTCGATCTCGATCCCACATTCGCGAATGACGTTGAGGTACTTGCCCGCCAGCAGGATCTTGTTCTTCCACGGCTCCAGGAACGCCGGAACGACCGCACCTCCCACGAGTCCCCTCGCTCGATGACTCTCCTTCGACTGCCCGACCTTCTTCGCCCCCTTGTCCCGCAGCGTGTACCTCCTCTCCCAATACTCGTCCGTGTAGTCCATCTCGAGACTCCCCCGCGTAATCCCTTTCCCCTCCTTGACAATGAACTCCTCCCAAATATCCGCCAGTTGACCCGTCGTTATCCACCCGAGGAGGATCCCTACGTACGGCTGACTCGCGCGCAGGAGGAGGGTACGATACAGCTCGAGCGCGATCGGATCTCCGGCTGTTCGCTCGAGCTTCTCGTGCAAGACGCAGAGGACTTCTCCTCCTTTCGCGACTCCGCGTGCCCATCCTCCACTTGCTCCGGCTGCGGCGCCGCGCATCTCGTTGAGGACGTCGCGAAGGCCTTCGCCGCCGATCCCGTCGTTTGTTGAGCCTTCGGAGAGAGAGTCGTCATCGGGGGAGGAGAGATTGAGAGCGACGAGGTCGGAGGTGAGGGAATGTAGGAGGGAGAGGGTGTGGAGAGTTGGGTGGAGGTAGAACCAGAGGCGTTGGAGGGTGAAGGTTGGTGAGGTGAGGAATTGGTGCTCAAGTTGGGCAAGGAGAACGAGGTACTCCTGCGAGGAGCGTTAGCAAAGAGTTGCGAGGGGGAGACTGGAACCTCCTACGCGAAGCATTTCGCGGAGAGCGGCGCAGAGAGCGTGGTTAATGACGCCGTGCTCGAGAAGGGAGTATTGCTCGACAAAGGCGTGAATAGAGGTGTAGTAGGTAGCGAGTGGCAGCAGTCGTGAGATGACAGAGGAGAGCCAGGGGTCTGCAGGCAAGTTAGGTTGATGCGGAGAGGGAGGGGGCGAGGGGACGCACCGATGCTGGGATCTATCACAAACTGAGCACCGTGCAGGCGCTCGTACTCGTCCTCGGGAGAGAAGGAGGGGTCGTACTCGATGTACTGTCCCTCGATGCCCTGCGTACACCGTCAGCTCCAGCTCCATCTCCAGCGACGCGAAACGCACCATGAGCACAAACAGCAGGTCCTCCACTACGAGCGCCTCTTGTAGCTCTGCCGCAAGACCTCCAAGCTCCTCCTTCTCCAACCCCTCGCCAACTCGCGTCTCCGTCTCCCGTACCTCCTCCTCCTCGCTGTCCTCCTCCGCATACGTGAGCTCGCCGTCCTCGTCGCGACTTTGGTCCGCCGCTCGTGCTGCTGCGATCGTCACGCGGTGGGGAGATATGGGTGGTAGTCGAGAGTTAAGGGGCGCACGACTGAAGGAAGCTTCGGCGATAAAGGAGCCTGAAGGAGCAGGTTCTGAAGCGGGTGTGAGCTCGGCGCGTTGGTCCTCCCCAGCTGGAGACTCACCTCGTGTCAAGGAATCGTTGCCACCAGACACGTCTGCCTCCTCTCGCTCTCGAGTAGCCCTGCTACGGTACCCAGTCGTCTTGACGGCCGTCCGAATGCTGCTCGTGATCTTCTCCCCCCAAACAACATCAGCTCTCCGCCCTCCCTGCTTCCTCCACGCGCACTCACCTTTTGCAAGTCCCTTTCTGCTAGTCCACCAAAGCGAGCTGCAGAGCTCTTGGGCGTCTTGGGGACTGTGCCGTAGGCTGATCCGCTTCCGGTCGCGTACGAGGAGGAGAGCGCTGAAGGAGGGCGCGTGCCGACTGAAGAGGGTGGGCGGTTGGTGGAGGCGCGAGATTCGGTGCGCAAGTGGGCTGCCATGGCGCTGCTGCTGCTGGCGGTGGGCCACAGGTATGGCGTGTTGGTCGAGGGGGAGAAGGAGAGCTGTTTGTTTCGAACGAATCGACTCTTGCCTTCCTCCCTCTCGCCGGCAGTGGTCGAAAGCTGCTCCTCAGGCCTCTAGGTACGTCTAACGAGCACGCGGAACACGTACGACCTTGGGATCAAGCCGCTCCGCGCCGTTGAGAACGACTCTCCTCCTTCTCGTCCTCCCAGCCCCTCGTGAGTCTGCATCCTCCCAACAGGTCAATCAACCACATCTAATCTCGACGACCACGCAGCGAATGCTCCCATCGCCCGTCTTCCCCCTCGAGGTCGTCGCTCTAATCCTCGGCCATCTCACGCCCGCCGAGGCGTGCCTGCCTTGCCTTGTGGCCAAGGCCTGGGGCGACCTCGGGCAGTCGATCATCTGGAGCCGGATCGACTACCTCCCAGTCAACGACGTCGAGCTCGATCGTCCGGGGCAGCCGCTGGCCATTCTCTTCGGGGGAGGAGAGCCTCGTCTTCGCCTCGGACGCAAGATCAAGATGCTCAAGTTTCAAGGAGGGGACCTCTCCAACGAGCCAGCTGCAGCTGAGGAGGTTCAGAGAGAGGAAGTCCCCTCTGGAGTGAGAGTCGGCGTTTTCGATACGTGTCGGAAGCTCCTCGAAAGCTGCACGCTCCTGGACGACCTCTGGCTCGAGGACTTCCACCCTTCGATGCTGCGAATGATCTTGGAGACGGCCTCGACGTCGGCGGCGGATTCGCTCACAGAATTTACGTGGACGCACGCAGCGCTGGGCTCCGAGGAACTTCCAGCCGACTCTACGAACTTGTCGACGACCGAAATCCTTGACTTCCTCCACCTCTTCCCCAAGCTTTCCAAACTCCACCTCCAACTCCCCCTTCGCTCAGCTCCGGATCCCCATCCCCTCCAGCCGTCCGACTCTGGAGCTCCGAGCATCTCGCCCCTCTCCCTATCCAAGCTCGTCATCGCAGATTCCTACATTATCTCGAGCGGCGTCACTCAACCGTTGCGAGGAACCGATGGAGGATCCACGGCGGCGATTATCCGATCCGCGAACAAGGAGACCCTCCGCACGCTCTTCCTCTACAGCGATGGCCTCTTCGCGCCCTTCGCCCAGTGGCTTTCGCAGCCTGGCTTCAAGCTCACCCACCTCATGCTGCGCATCATCGCCGACGACTTCGCCACCTTCGTCGAGGCGCTCATTTCGACCCTCCTCTTCCATCAACACCTCGCCAGCCTCACCATCTTGCCTCGCATGGAGCATCACCTCTTTTCGATCCCTCGCACTTTCTTCAAAGCCCTACCTCGCGGGCTCGTTCATTTTGCGGTCGCTGTCGACGTCGATCTGGAGGACGAGGCGCTCAAAGAGTTTATGCGGGGACCAGTGGGTTCGAAGCTCGAAGAGTTTAGGACGGGAACGAAATCCAAGATTGGGGAGGCCGAGGAGGGACTTGCGCCGTTGTACTATGATGTTGTCAGTGGAGAAGTTGGAGGTGAGCTTTTCGTCGCTGCTGCTTCGTGACGAGGTCGCTGATGAACCTTGGCCCAGGACAAAGAGACCATGGGTGAGGTGGCGCGCGAGGAGGGAGGAGAGGTTGGGTGGGATCGTCTTTCTTGGCTTGAGCTTTGCAATGCTCTTTGCTGTCTCGAATGGGACTGGTAAAAGGCGAAGCGTGTTTCGCAGCTCAAACTTTGAGGCTGGGAGAGGGAGAGCGAGAGTGAGAGGCGGAGGCACAGCACCGACACGTCAGTTCTCGCAAGCTCCGTTGAGGAGAGGCGATCGAACTCAGCAGGAAGCGTGTAGATTTGATGGTTTAGAGCTACGTCAAGCTAGCGATCGTGTAGCCCCTTCTTCGTCACAGCAGCCTAAGCCGAAGAGCCGTCAGCACCTTCGCAGCTCGGTAGCGAGATCGAACTCACCTCGGCTACGACCAACACACACCCTAAGCGCCCTTGCCCTTCTCCATCTTGACCTCCTTCCAGCGCAGTACACACTCCACCACCGCATCGCTAAGCCCCTCGACGCCGTCGATCCCCACCTTCCTCTCCGCCTCCGCCATCAAATTCGCAGCCAGGAGCACCTCATTCTTCCTCGCAAAATCCTCCTCCCGAAGTTCGTGAAGGCTTTTGATCCACGAATACACCTCCCGGTGCAATGGCGAGAGCTGCTCGTCAATCTCGAGGGGAAGTGTCGGAACGGGAGGGAGGTTGAGCAAGTTGCCGAGGAAGGAGAGCATGCCGATGCTAGCGAAGGAGGGGCCGAAGAAGATCCGGAACGTGTCAATGTTGAGGAGGAGGATGGGAAGGACGAGGTTCCGCTCGCGTTCGAGGGCGTGGGTTGTGCGGAGGTTCGTCGTGTAGATCGAGTCGCGAAGGAATCCCACCAGCATCGCCATCTCGTTCAAGTCAACCATGTCGCCATTGTCTCCGCTCATTGTTCCGAAGAACCTGCTCTGGAACCTCGCTTTGACGAAGGGGAGGAGGATGCGTCCGATAGCGCAGCGAGTTTCGACGGACGAGGCGAGGAATTTGGCGCGAAGTCGAGCGCAGGCGTGGATGTTTGACAGCGTGTCTTCGTCGATGTCGGAGTCCTCGAGGTCGACGAGGTTCTCGAAGGCCTCGCGGAGCTGGTACGAGTGGAAGGCAGCTGGGAGGCGGTCGATAGCGGCGGCGAGGTCCTGCTCAACTCGGACTGGGGTGAAAGGTGCGCTGGGTGGGCGCAAGTTAGCTCCCATCTCGAGAGACTCGGGAACTGTGGACGTACGTTGACCTCCCTCGAGCGAGAGCGAGCACTCCCGCTCTCAACTGCCGCACCCTCTCCCTCAGACAAGCTCGACCCAGCTCCACCGCATGTCCCACGCAGTACAGAAGCGCGATGAAAGCCACCACGAGCACGAAGATGGAGAGTAGGACGCGTCCAAAGAGAACTACGAGGAGAGGTCAGCTCCCGACTCAGTCACGAACAAGGAACGCGCTCGACTCGCCTGCCATCTTGACCGTGAACAGCAGGCCCCGGTGGAGGTAGTGGTTGAGCTTGCGGCCCATGCTCCCTGGTTGTTGAGGTTGTGTACGTGTGCTGTGGAGGAGGGAAAAGCCAAAAGTGCAAGCCAGCGGAGTGAGTGAAGGCGTTCTGCTCCTTTCTCCTCGAGCAAGAAAGGGGAGCTATGAGAGCTGAAGCAGTTCAAGAACGCTCAAGACTCCACTCGAGAGTAGGAACGCGAAAACTGCCTTCTCTCGAAACTCGTTTCCGGAGGTCCGGACCAACCTCCTCCTCTTGGGCAAGCGGAGGGATTTCGTGCACAGTGTTCATTCGAGTTAAAATATGGCAGTGAGTATCTGCTAGATGGAGTCTTCTTTACTGTCTTTAAAGATCTGCAGAGCAAGAGCACGCTGTCAGCCACCGCGGTCTTCCCTCCTCGCTAGCGAGCACGCAAACTCACCTCTTTCGCAACCCCAACCCCAACCTAGCACAGTCACTCCACCCTGCCTCCGCGCAACCTGATTTCCTTCCAGCAAAGAACACAATCGAGGACCGCCCCCAGCAGACGCTCCTCCGAAACCCCGCCGGTGGCCCTCTCGACCCTCGCCTTCTCATTCGCCGCCAGCAGCAACGTCCTCAGCTCCGGTAGATCGACGCGCTTAAGCTGCTCCAAACTTTCGAGCCAGTCGAATAGATCTCGACGGAGCAGCGGCATACTTTCGTGTGATTCGACCGTCGGCTGCGGAGGGTGGGGGACGATGAGGAGGGGGCCGATCCAGGAGAGGAGGGAGAGGCGTGAGAAAGTGGGAGCTAGCACCATGCGGAAGGTGTAGAGTTCGAGGAGGAGGATCGGGCCGATGACGGTCCGCTCGAGAAGGAATGACTGGTCCGCGAGGAGTTGAGGAATCCTGAAGGAGCGACGGAGGTGCTGCTCGAGGTCCAGCATTTCGTACGTGTCATCCGCTCGTCCTCCTGGTCCCCTCGTGAAGCGTTCGCGGAGATAGCCCCTGAGCTTCAAGGTCAAATCTCGAGCGATGGTGCAGCGACGCTCGACCGACGAGGAGAGGAACTCGGCGCGAAGGCGAGCGCAGTTGGCGAGGTGCGAGAGGCTGGCTTTGCTGACGTCGAATTGCTGGCGATTTAGTACCTCCTTGAAGCTGAGGAGTGCCTGGTGGGAGTGGTCGAAAGCGAGGAGGCGATCCAGTGCGGTGGCGAGGGGAAGGGCGGCGGAGCTGGGGGAACGCTATCAGCTCCCTCCCTCCTCGAAAGCGGAAATGCAGGAGGAATTACGTACTTGATGGGATCGTTCTTGCAGCTCAGAAGGACGTCCTCTCGCCTCCTCCACTCGGCAATCCAAGCACCAGCGCGGCACACCTCGAGTTCCACCCAGAGCGAGGCGCAGCACGCCAGGCTGAGAAGGCCCACAGCGAGGATGATCAAGTCGAGCGCTGCTCGAGCAAAGAAGTCTACGACCTCGGGTCAGCTCCTTGCCCCTCCAACAGCACTGCTCTGGTCGGCTCACCAAAGAACGCGGCCGCGCCAACCCAGCGAGGCGTGGCGAGGACGAGCGTGCTCAGCTCCCGCAGAGCGTGCCAGTACCCCATCTTGCGAGGCTGCGAATAGAAAGCTCGGTTGGTGAGGGAACAAATGGAGAACGAGGCTCGAGGCGAAAAACTCCTCCTCCGAGGAGATCCCTCAGTCGAGATTCTTCCTCAGACGAGCTGCTCCTCCGTTTCCGGGACAACAACAGTAGCGACTTACCCAGCCCAAAGGTCTACCACACTCGCCATCACCACCACTCCCAACAGCCCAACCGTCCCCCTCCTCAACCCCTTCTCCACCCGCTCCCCCCTCTGCGCCACCCTCCTCCCCCATCCCCTCGCACTCCACCCCACCACCGCTCCCAACAGCCCCTCTCCCTCCGCTTTCCCTCCCTCCCGAACATTCCCTCGACCTTCCTCGAGTGATGGGCCCGAGGAAGCGGCGAGGAGACTTGCGAAGAAAGCTGAGAGGATCGCGGAGCCGTCGAGGTGGGGGAGGGGGAGGAGGTTGAAGAAGGCGAGAGTGAGGGAGAGGGATATAGTGTGTCTGCGCCTTTCTTCAGCGGATACCCTGGCCTCGGTAGCGAGAAAGAGACTCACGCGACGAATCGCCCGATCGACCTCGGTAACGAGAGAGGGAGGAACCACCACCTCGGCTGCAAGCCCGTCACGCTTACTGCTCACTTTATCAGCTGCATCCCTAATGCATCCTACAGCATAACCGACTCACCCTGCTCCAACACCCCCCTCCTCGCACCCTGCCAAACGACCACTCTCGACTCCTTCCCACCCCCCACGACGATCCTAACCACCTTCTCCCCCTCCTCGATCCTCGCACAAACTCCCTCTCCACACCCCGCGCTCCCAACACACCTCTTTGCCCGCTCCCCGGTCCCCCAGAGCGTCTCAGCACCAACACACGCCGTCCTCCCCCCCTCCTCCC
>JANGFH010000458.1:0-13220 GCA_025758715.1 Glaciozyma martinii | reverse complement strand
CCAGCAGGGACCTCAGGGCTTGAAGAGGGTGACGAGGGGGACGTGGACGTAGGGGTGGTAGGGCGTTGGAGGAGCTGCAAGAGAGTCGCGAGGAGGGTTAGTTGAGCGTTGCGGGCGCGGAGCTGGGGCAACGATTGAGTCGACGCACGGGTCTTGGGGAGAGGCTGGCGGGTAGGGGGAGGGAGGGTGCTGCTGCTCGGTGCGGCGGGAGAGTCGGTTGCGGTCGAGAGGGAGCGGGAGGAGGACTGGAGAAGAAAGAGTTCAGCTGGGGAGCAGCGTGAGGACGCGAACGGGGCGTACCTTGAGAGCCATTGCTCGGCGTGTTAAGGAAAGGGTTGAACTCATCCTGGCGTCAGTATCACAGCGCTGGAGTGGGTTCCAAGGGGAGGAGCTGCTTCGGAAGAGAGAGGGGACTCCGATGCGGGCGAATCTCGCCAGTCGCCCCAGATTGATCCCTCACGAGGGACTGTTTATTTACTTCAGAGCTGCATTCCCAACTGGACGCATACTGGTGGACCAGGGCCCAGGAAGTTCGTCGCAACGCTCGCACGAATCAGAGAAGCACCAGCGAGGCTTGTCCGAGATTTCAAGGGGGGTTGAGCGCGTCCTTTGCTGCCTTCAGCGGTCCAGCAGGCGCCACGATCTCGCCAAACACTCACTGGAGCTGTCTACAAGCTCATCGAGGGAGAAACACGCGCTCCCTGGCTTCAGAGGCGGCTGGACGAACCTGCCGTCCGCCGCCTGACCTTGGAAATGGCCCGGAGATTGGAGCTCGAGGACGCACCTGTTGTTAGAAGGGATCGAATGCTTAAGCAATTCCACGCTTCGTAAATAGCAACGAAAAGGGAGAAGCAGCCAAGGGAGCGGGTGCGCGTACCCAGGAACGCGAGGTCCTCACCTCTCCTGGCTCCAACCACAACACCCTCGCCACCAAAAAACGATGGGAGCCGTCTGCGGCAAGTCCTCCGACTTCCAAGGAGAAGGCCAGAAGCTCGGCGGACCCTCCAGCGCCCCCTCCACCTCCGCCGCACGTACTCCCAGTTCCGCCGCCCCCACCCCAGGCCGAGCGACGGGCGGGAGCGCTCCAGCGATCGAAGCAGGTCGGAGGGAAGCTATGGCGAAAGCGGCGGAGGAGCGGAACAAGTCTGTGAGTCGTGGAGTGGTGGGAGAGGGGCTGGACGCGAGCTGATGATGGTGCGCAGGCGACCAAGAGGGGGGCTCCGGTGGGAGGGAAACTTAGCAAGGAACTGGCGGCGATGCCGGCTGATGGGGGGAGGACGGAGGAGGCGATAAGGAAGGGGAGTGACAAGGGGGCGCCGTTGGTGGTGAGTTCGGTCGGGCTGGGGGCTGTGGAGGTGAACTGACGGCTGGTTCCAGTGGGATTGAACTGCTTGGAGATGGTATTATGCAGGAGGATGGATCATTATGGAGGGGAAGGACGCGTGTTGTACGTTTCGCAACGAGGGAGGATGATAGAGGTGGCGGACGTCGAGCTCCGTGTGACCTGCTCCAGCAAGGCTTCGGTCCTGGCACCTCTACTCCAGCACGGAGTACACCTCTCGGCTCCTGGCGAGACAACTCCTGGTGAATCTACTCGCATTCCGAGCTCTACTTCTTTCCGCGACCTCTCCCGCCTCCTCGTCCTCCACCTCCACCCCTCCCGCCTCCTCCTCCTCTCCCACCGCCTCTCCCGCCTCCCCGACCCCCCTTTGCCCCCCTCTTGGCAATCCCACTCCCCATCTCGACCTCCTCACGACTCAGCACCAATCCCCCTCTCGTCATCTTCCCAATCGCTCCACCCACTCCCCGTTCCCTCTTATCCCGTCCCTCACTCTTCCTCTTCTCCTTAAGACTCATCGCCTCCCTCCCCGCTCCAACCCCCTTGGTCCCCAACACGACTCCATTCGCTGCGTCCCTCTTCTGCGCTCGACCGAGGTTCGCGGCGGCTTGTCCGCGACGGAGAGTGCGGGGAGCGTTGGCAGGGAGAGGGGTTAGGCCTTTTAAGAGCTTGGTGGGGGCCATGGGGAGGGAGGAAAGGAGGGAGGGGAGTTGCGAGTGGGTTGAGCCGCCTGGGGCGGTGAGGGGGCGGATGAGAGCGGAGAGGGAGGAGTCGAGAGTCGAGAGGTGCCTGTTGGTTCATGAACTGGGTCAGTTTGTGTTGGGTGGAGGCTGGTGGAGGAACTGGAACGCTAGGAGGAGAGGACGTACGCTTCTTCCTCGGCGTCGACGGGTGCGAGGACCTTGTGCGAGCCCTTCCGCTTTACATTCGCAGCGTCCGCGACTGAGAAAGTAACTCGAGCGTTCTTGACTTTCGAAGACTGTAAAGAGAGCATGAGCAGCTGCTGCAAGAGAGTCCGGAAGAGCAACGCACCATGAACGCGCGCATATCCTTGTTCGTGCCCGCCCCAAGCATCCTGGGCTCCTCGAAAGAAACCACCAGAGGCCCAGAGCTCGACGGTCCCTCAAACGCTCCTGCAAGCAGCAGATCAGCTCCCTCCCACCTCTCAGACACCGCAGCTCAACGCACCCTGTTCCTCCTCCTCACTCTCCTCCCCACTCTCCTCCTCATCCTCAAAGTCATCCATCCCCATCTCCCAAATACTCTTCGGCTCCACCACCGCCACCCGCCGTCCCGTCCCCGCCGAAGTCGAAGCCATCGGGAGAGCTTCGTCGAGGAAAGCGCTCTGGTGCGCCTCGAGCGCTCTCAGCATCTCGGCGCGCGCGTCGTCCTCTTCTCCTGCGTCGGAAGGATCGGGAGAGGCGGAGGGGGAGTAGCGTGGTCTGCGTGCGGGGGGGTTAGCGAGGCGGAGCTGGAGGAGGGAGGACGGCGGACCTGTTGGAGGTCTTGGGCTTCTTGGTCGGGCGCTTTGACTTTGCCTTTTCGACTAGACTGCGCTTGAGCTTGTTGGGAGGCGCGGCTGACATTCCTAAGGTAGCCGTTGGAGCCAGAGGAGCGAAACGACGTGAGCCAAAATTTGTCCGCCCAAAGTTTCGAGGCCCCTCTCTCTTGCTCTTCCTCTTCCTTTCGCTTCTTCTTTCGCTTAAAGCGACAAGAGGTGACAGTCACGAGCAGCGCGTTCAATTCCAGAAACACATCCGCGCACTCAGCGCTTCCCCTCCCCCATCATCTCCGAGATGAGCTCAAGCGGAGCCTTGTTCTCCTCCCACCTAAACTCGTCCTGTTCGCCCTTCCATCAGTACCTTGCTCTCCCGCAGCGCCAGCAGAAGCGCTCACCTGCGGATGAACCCAAACCCCACCCTGGTTGACCCCGAGCGCACACCCGTTCAAATCGCTGTCTCCAACGAGGCTCTGCTCGCGAGGGTGAGCGAGGGATCGAAGGGAGAGAGGAGGGAACGAACCTCGAAAGCCTGGACGACGAGGCTGAGATCCGTGAGGAGGCCTTGTTCCTCGAAAGGCTTGAGAAAGTCGTCCGAGACGATCGCGGTGCCTGGGATTTCGTCAATTCTCGCTTGCTCCTCGCTCGGTGGGTGGGAGGCGTACGGACGAGGTTGGGGCAGACTGAGTAAATGGAGTTAGCGGAGAAGGAGTCTTGGAGAAGGGAAGGACGAACCTGCGTTGATGGTGATTCCGGAATCAGCGTAGTGAGCAGCTTCGGAGCGCATGAAGGCGACGATGCCGTGCTTCGCGGTAGCGTACCTGCATCTATCAGCTTCCCGTTCTCTTTCCCCCTGAAAAATACAGCGCACATGGGCATCCCAGGACACGGATCTGCCTCCTCATCAGCTCCCTCCTTCCCACCGACCGAGCGAGGACTCACAGAACCCATACACCGAGCACGTCAGGATGAGCTTCCCCTTGTACCCACGAGGGCCGTACGACTGCTTCTGGAACTGCTGGAGCGCAAGAGCGGACGTGAAGAGCTGGCCGTGAAGGTCGACTTCCAGGGTGCGCAGGTTGGGCTTGACGAACTCGGGGCTCGACTCGCGTGGGAGGAAGGGGATTTCGGCGATTCCTGCGCGAGGAGAGATCGTTAGCTCGTCGCGAAGAATGGAGCAGAGGGGATGGCGGACCGGCGTTGGCAAAGACTGCGAGAGGGTCAGTTGGGAGCGGCGCTGAGGGAGGGAGGACGTACCGTAGTCGATCCTGCCGTACATCGCGATAGTCTCAACGAAGAGCGTCTTCTGGTCCTCCCAATCCGCCGTGTCGACCTTCTTCGCCACCGCAACCCTGCGCGGCTCGTCAGCTCGCAGTACCTCCCACACAGCATCGAATGCACGTCTCGCCCGCCTTCGTGTTCAGCGCGTTCGCCACCTCTTTCGCGTGCTCCAAGTTGATGTCCGCCACGATGACTTTCGAGCTGGAGAAGAGCGTCAGTTTGAGGCGAGCGAGCGAGGGGAGGACGGACCCGCGCGACACCATCAGCTCGACGACGGCTTTCCCAAATCCAGAGCCTGCACCCGTGACGAGGGCGATGGTGTTGACGTCGGGAAGGGAGGCCATCTTGCGGGTTCGAGAGAGGTCCAGGAGAGAGAGCCGAATCGAGCGAGGTCGAGAAGGTGAAGGTGCCTCGCGATCTGCTCGCAACTGGATCTCGCGCAGAACGAGCAGAGTAAGCGCATAGCAGAGCACGGCACACGAAAGGAACCAAACGAAATGCGAATGCGATTGAAGAAAGTGTCTGTGTCCATACCGTCCTGCGAGAGGGGAGCGACTCTATACGAGGGTCCATCCTCCCAGTACTCCCACCGCAACGGCTCCCACTCCCACCCATGTTCTCTGATCCAGCATAGCCCGTCCAGCCGCAGCGATATAGCTGTTCCCACGAGGCCATCAGCTCCCGTCCCCCTTCCTCACGCAGCAGATCGCGGCTCACCTGTCGTCCGGCCCACTAACGATCCCCGACTGCGTCACCCCCGGTGCAACCGCCGTGATGCTTTCCAGCCCTGCTGGAGTCGTAGCCAATACAGCGGGAGTGGTGGAGGTGGAACTGGAGGATTGGGTCGCGTTCCCCGTTGCATTGCTGGCGATCGTGGTCCCGTTCACGATGGTCGTTCCATTAGAGGAGGCAGTGGCGTTGGGCGCAAGGGTGGTACTGGGGGCGGAGGTGGAGGTGGCAGAGGTCCCAGTTGAGGTTGATTGGGAGGCGACGGAGAGGAGGAGGGTGAACTGCGTAGGAGGGACCGTCAGAGAGGGTGTGGCGGCGCCAGAGCGGTGGAGCGTACTAGGCTGAGTCCCAAGAAGAACAGGCGAGTGAGAGCTGTCATCGTCGCGGTTCGTGAGAGGTCGTTGAGGGAAGGAGGCAGAGAGAGAGAGCTCATCGCCTCTGTTCCTCGACTCTCAGTCGGCGAGGATGTCGAACTACCCAGGCCAGCAACGACAGCAGCAGCGACAGTATCACCCTCCCCCTCCCATCCCTGCTCACGGGGACTCGATCTTCCCTCCTCGCGCGTACCCTCCACCTCCTCCTCCGAGCGCCTCACGACCGCCACCACCGCCCAACCAGTCCTGGCAGCCAGGCCAATCGTTCTACTTTGGGGGCTCTGCCGCTCCCGCCATCACCAGCCAGCGCAACCCCGGCCAGCTGATTCAGTCTCCTGCACCGCCAAGTCAACAACGACCGCCGCCTCCGCAGGCGGGCTGGACCACGGACGGGGCGTGCGGCTGCTGTGGGACGGTAGTGGGGTATCCACGGGGAGTGCAGGGGTTTCAGTGCAACGTCTGCTCGACGATCAACGACCTGAAAGCGGTTGGTACTCGGTCAGGTGCGGTGCGTCGTGGATGGCCGAGGGTGCTAGCTAACCTCGTGCAGAGCCGCCAATCTACAGCGCAGTTATCAGTGCTGTAGAAGTTCAAACGCTTCATCGGCAGCTCAGGAGCTCGAGCGGGGGAGGGAGCATCGAGACGGGCTTGGAGACGCTGGCACTGGGAGCTCCGCAGGATCTGGACGTCGAGGACCTCTTCGTGCGCAAGGTCGCTGCAGCGTTCAAGACGTTACCAACTATCGAAGCCTCGTTCCGAGATCCTTCGAACGCCGCCCTCACGACTTTCTACGACCTCGTCCGCTCACGACCTCGCGCGATGGATGCCTTGCGAATGGCGGTGGAAGGGTTGTTGCAGAAGCCTGGAACGGCGCTAAAGGAGGGCAATGGAGGCTGGCTGGTGGTTCTGTTCGAGGTGCGCGTTCGCTTCGTCGGCTCTGTCCGAACCGCTCGCTGATACCTCGCAGTGCCCAATCCTGCTCTCCTCCGGCACACCAGATCCACATCAACGCGCCTGGATCATCTCCCACCTCCTAGGCCTGTGCGTTTTTAGCTTCTTCTGCTCCGCTATTCCTTTCTGAACCCTCCACGCGCAGCATCTCCAACCTCCCCAACGCGCTGCACCACGCCCTCGTTCAGCACCTCTCCTCGCCTTCGTATCCTACTTCTGCCTTGCAGGCGAAAGTGGAGCTCGTCACTGCTTACATCTCGAATCGGATTGGAGGCAGCATGGACGGCAATGGAGGGTACGCCGACGATTGGGGAGTCAAGACGGGAAGTCGGGTCGCTGCGCTACTGTGTGCGTTTACCCTTTCCCGTCGAGCGGAAATCCAGGGCTAATAGGCGTTGCGCGTGCAGTTGCGTCGAATCAACAGCGCCCAAGACTCAAGCTCGCGGCGTTCTACTCTACAATCATCGACTCGCTCGGTCCAGTGGAGATGATCTCTTCCTTCACGACCTGGGAAGCGCGCTCGGGGTACGCACCCTCTCTCCCCTTGTCCCGCTGTCGCTCATGTCCGCCTTGCAGACGGTTCTCCCTCTGCCAGTACCCCTTCCTCCTCTCCCTCGGCATCAAGATTCACCTCCTCTCGTACGACGGAACGCGTCAGATGGTTCGTTCTCAGCTTTCCGCTCCGAATCCAAAGCTGATGTATCGACGAACCCAGGAGGAGAAAGCGCGCGAAGCTCTTAGGTCGACGATCTACTACCGCCAAGTCGTCAACCCAGTCCTGATCCTACAAGTCCGGAGGACACAGCTCGTGCATGATTCTTTGCGACAAGTGCGTTCTTGATTAGCGACGATGAGCAGGGACTGATGGCTCGAGCAGATATCGCAGCATAGCTCGGAGCTGAAGAAGAGTCTTCGGATTCGTTTCGACGGGGAGGACGGAGTCGATGCAGGAGGGTTGAGAAAGGAGTGGTTCCTCCTCCTCTGCCGCCAGCTTTTTGACCCACAAGTGCGTTCTCTGGCCTTCGCTCACGTCCTTCTTTCGCAGCTAATTGCGAACGCACTGCAGTTCGGAATGTTCGTCTTCGACGAAGACTCACACCTCTGCTGGTTCAATCCCGCCTCGCTCGAATCCTTTGACGAGTTCTACCTCGTCGGAGCCGTCATCGGGCTTGCGATCTACAACAACGTCACCCTCGACGTTCCGCTCCCTCTCGTTCGCCCTCCCTCCCTCCTGCACACTTCGCACGCTGATATCCCTTCTTCCACAGGTTGTCTACAAGAAACTAGCCCACGAGCCTGTAGGACACGCAGACCTGGCTGTCGTAAGACCTGCGCTCGCACGAGGGCTGCAGTCGTTGCTCGACTATCCCGGGGACGACGTCGAGGACGTCTTCTGTCGCTCTTTCGTCGGGGACTACGAGGCGTGGGGCGAAGTGCAGGAGGTGCCGCTCCTCGAAGGCGGAGCGACGATTCCCGTCACCAATGCGAATCGCGCAGGTGCGTTCGCTCTCCCCTCTTCTGGAGCTGCGCTGATCTCGCGAACGGACAGAGTACGTCAAGCTCTACGTGGCCTTTCTTCTTGATTCCGGCATCAGCGGGCAGTACGACTCTTTCGCGCGCGGGTTCATGGACGTCACGTCGGGCAACGCCCTCTCCCTTTTCCGAGGAGAGGAGCTCGAGCTGCTCGTACGCGGGAGTACGGAGCCGCTGGATATCGAGCAACTCAAGGGAGTGACAGTGTACGAGGGCTTCTCCGGCGAGGAAGACCCGACGATCCAGTGCGTTTCTCTCCTCTCGCCGTGCTTCACGAGGTGAGCCAGCTTTCGGTGCAGGTTGTTCTGGGAGGTCTTCTCCTCGCTAGATGTTGGGCGTCAGCGCCAACTGCTGAGCTTCATCACGGGGAGCGACAGGATCCCTGCGACGGGGACGTCGGCGCTCCAGCTCAAGCTCACGAACTTGGGACCCGACACGGGTCGCTGGCCTACGAGTCATACGTGCTTCAACCAGGTTCGTCGGCTCGTTGATTGGGGCCGAACAGGACTGATGAAGGTCGCGCAGCTTTGTTTGTATCGCTATCGGGATCGACGGACGATGGAGGATCGGCTCACGAGTGCCATGGATGAGAGGTTCGTTTTCAAGACTCGGTCGAGCTGAGAAGCTGCTGACGGTCTCGCAGCGAGGGGTTCGGGCTCAAGTAGGAGGAGAGGATGCAGGATACCCAGCACAAAGATACCCCCCCCCCCCCCCTTGCATTTTCCTCGTAAATCGGTTGCAAAAACGGCGACATTCGGCACAGATTACAGCGCGATTCACCACAGCACCCTCTCCTCCTCCATCTTGAAGTCTTTGAGGTCCTCGTACTCCTGCAGACGCCTCTGCTTCGCTCTTTCACCTTCCTGCTCCGAACCAAAATCAGCTTGCTGCCTTCGCGCAAGAGCGAAGCACGCACCGAATCGACGTCCAGCTCATCCACGTCCTTGGCCTTGTTCTTCGCGCCCTTCTTGGCCTTGTACGTCGAGGGCTTCTTGATTTTCGACTTGCCGCTCTTCGCACGCCGCCTCGCAGTCGCCTCGTAGTCGATCCTGCTCGCAAACACCTCATCAGCAACCGCTCGCAAAAACCACGAGAGGAAAGGCACGCACTCGTCCTCGTCCTCAATCTCATCCACCTCCATCTCCTCCTCGCTCTCCAGCACGATAGCGTTCCTGCTCCTCCGCTTCGGCAGCTCCTCCATCAACGCCTCCGTATCCCAATCGACCTTCTCCTTCTTCGCCTGTCCCTTCGCACCTCCCTTTTTCGCACCTCCCTTCTCCGCTCCAGCCCCGCGCTTCGCAGCCGGCTCGGGGATGTCGAAGGGGTCGGAGGAGGCGGCAGACGAGGAAGGAGAAGGAGAGGCCTTGCGCTTCGTCGCGCGACTGCGCGAGCTCGTACGGCGTGAGACGGGGGGTTCCTCGTCCTCGTCGGGAGCCTTCTTCTCCTTCGCAGTCCGTCCCTTCGACTGGCTCTTCGCCGCAGCTGCCATTGCCTCGCTCGCAAACGGAAGTTCCTCCTCGGACTCTTCCTCGACTCGCACCACCTCCTCCGCTCCTCCCTCCTCCCCTCCCTCGTCGAAATCCCTCCGCCTCCCCACTTTCTCCTTCTTGATCGCCCGACCAGCCTGCAAGAACGACGCGAGGAGGTCCTTGGGCGCCATGAAGGAGGGCTGCACGGATTCGGCTCGAGGACGAGGTTGGTACGGTCGACGAGGTTGCTGAGCGGGAGGGAGGGGTAGGACCTCCTCCTTTGCGTCGTGCGCGGCGGGAGAGAGCTGGATGGGGGAAGGGGAGAGCGCGCGGCCTTTGCCTTTCGTTTGGCGGCTTGCGGTGATGATCTTCGGCTGAGCCTGGGGTGGGAGGTTCGAGGAGGAGCGAGCGGCGGGCTTGGGCTTTGGAGCGACTTCGTGCTCGGAGGGTAGGTCGGCGTAGGTGAGGGAGGAGTTGTCGGAGAAAGGGGAGGGAGCTCGAGCTGGAGGGATGGGAGTACCTGGACGGGCGATGGGAAGAGCTGGGAGAGGGACTGCGGGAGGCGGTGGGAGTGCTCGAGGAGAGGGGAAGTCGAAGGAGGGAGCGGGGGAGGGTCGGCCTTGTTGTTGCTGCCGGGGTTGTTGTTCCTGAGCCGGCGAGTGACGTCCTGAACTCGTAGCGACCTTTGCCTCCTCCGACTGGTTCCCATCAAGATCCTCCTCCTGCATCAGAGTCTGCTGCGAGTTCTCCTCGTCCCCCTCGACAGACGCCACTGCTGCCTCCTCCCGCTCGACGCCTCTCGCGTTGATCCTCCGCACTCGATCCCGGAGCTCAGCGAGTCCTGTCTTAGCTGGAGCAGTAGAGGTGTTTTTCTTGGTAGCTGCACGCTTCGAGGAGGGGCCGCTGCGAGCTGGGAGTGGGTCGAGTCAGCCTGTTGAACGAACAACACTGGAGGTGCTCAGCGCTGGAAAGAACTGGTGCGCACCTGGCAGGTTCTCCTGGGATATCTTGGCTGCCAAAGCAGGTCGAGATCGTTTCTTTGGAGCCATCCTTGAGAGTCGAGGCGAGCGGTAGGAAGTCAAGAAGCGTTGGCTCCCTCGAGTCGAAACGACCTCGACACTTGTCCTTCACCACTTCGACGACGATGTCAGAATCAGACGACCGCAAGAGCTGGCACACAGTGTAAGGCTTGCTCTTGCCCTGCTCCGTCGCCGCACGCCCGCTGACTCCCTCGCCTCCAGGTCCCTCTCCCTCCCCTTCCCCACCTCTGCCAACGCCGAGCTCGTCAAGCAAGTCATCAGCGTCGACAAGCCTCTCCGCCCCTCCGAGATCTCTCGCACTCTTACCGTAGACGGCAGTACGCTCAAGATGTTCGCTCGTCCTCCCTCCACCCCTCCACCGCTGATTCTCTTCCTCCCAGCGACTTCCGCGCACGAACCGTGGCGCAGGCGCGCGTAGCTCTGGACCACTGCATAAGCGACGTTCAGCTCGTAGTGCAGACGATGCACAAGTTTGCGCCAAAGGAGGAGGGAGGGAGCTTGGGAGCTGGAGAGGCCGAGTCGATGGAGGTCGGGTTGATGGGGAGCTGGGGAGGGGTGGCGCGGTAGACTGGGATTGCGGTGCTTCTTGCTGAGATGTAGAAGCAGAGTATCAGCTCGTGCGCTGAGCCAGGGCAAGGTGAGTCTCCTGTTGTAGCTCGTGCGAGACTGGAGCTGATCCTGACGGTGCAGACAAGACTTGCAGCGAGCTAGCAGCCCTCGCGGAACCTCGCTGGTAGCTCTGAACACGATGTATCAGAGTGGATGAACGCACTACGAGGATGCTGTGTCATGCAGCAAGTTCGGAATGCTCTCGACGCTTCAGATCCTTAGGCTTGCCTGCTCCTCTCGTTCCCCTGCCCGCTTGCATTCCTGACGAGCTTTGACTTTTGTGCGGCCGCTTTATCTCTGCTTGAGTTCGCCGCTCTTCTTTCTTACATTCCTTCAAGCCTCGCCAGCTCCAATCTCCAGCGCTTGCGAAGCCTCCTGACCAGCGTCAGCTACAGTGTGGTGCTGTTCTCCCTCCTTCGTCCAGTCCCAGGCCTTACTTGGGGCCTTGAACGCTTGCCTCGTCGAAGGGGGTTGCTCAAACGAGCGAGTCGTGAATGCGCGAAGGCCGCTGGCTGCGAAGCTTGGTGCAGCACGGCGAGGAGCTCACGGAAGGGTCCGAAGGGACTTGGCTACCGGCTGGGAAGCCGTTTAGAACAATCCAAGAACCAAAAGAGCCTGCTGGAAAGTCAAGAGAGCCAGTGCTGTTGGACCTGTCCCGCAAGCTGGGAAGGGCGCGATTCAAATCCGCTCCTCTCCTCCGCCCGCTCGTCCACCTCGTCAACACCTCGCAGCGATGGCCGCGAAGACCACCTAGATGGACAGCACTTGCACCAACACGCTCGAGCGGGGACGCCCTAGCTACGCGAACACTCTTCCCTCCCCGCCCGACTCCAACGGCAACCCATCACTCTCGCCTGAACCTCTATCAGCGAGCTGGCAGAGGACGAACCAGACCATCGAATATGTTCGCGGGCAAAACAAGGGGAAGGGGAGAGCGGTGGAGGTCGAGGGGGGCGGAGGGGGATGGGGGGAAGGCGGGTGTCGCGCTGGGTCGGGATCTCGAACTCGAGCCGAGTGGACCGAGGCTGGGTCGCAGAAGGGCAAGGGGAAGGAGGTGGACAAGGTGAGTCTTTGGGTGGAACGCGCGGAAGCAGGGTAGAAGCTGACCCTCCTCCCTCCCCCAGTCGAGCGCGCAGGCGGGATTCATCGACCTGACCCTCAGCGACGACGAAGACCCGAGTGGCAGTGATGACGAAGTCGAGGTCCTTGTTCCTACCACCTCATCGACAGTGAGTTGCTCTCGGGACGCTTCCAAGGGAGACAACTGATGGCAGTTCCCTGCAGTCAAAGGCTACGCTCTCCTCGCGCTCTCTCGTTGACCTCCGTCCTTCACCTGGCCAAGAGAGCCAAATTCCTCCTCCACCGAAGCGAAAGCGTGCTTCTTCAGTGGAAGCGCCGCGCAAAGTGAGCTTTCGCCTTCCTCCGCCCGCGCGACCGCACAACTCACCTCGTGAATCCAGTCTCGCCTTCCCATCTCCACCGCCCCCGCTCCACCGCGCATTGATCTCCCACAGATCGCGCCTCTCCAATCCTCTCCCCCGGCTCAGCTCAACTCGACACGCGCCAGCACCCCTCATCTCGAACCAGGACTGCCTCCACCAGGACCCTCTCGTCTCCCGCATTCGCCCCCCGTCCTCGGCCCTTTCCCACTACCCCCACCTCCAATCCTCCGCACCCAAATCGGGGTTCACAAGGCCCGGCCCCTGGCGATGCCCCCTCCCTTCCCTAAAACCTACCTTCCCTTCCTCCTCACGGCGACCTACCTCCACAAGGTGCTCCCAGGCTCGCTGGACCGTGGGCACGAGCGCGAGGTCTCCATAGAGCTTTACGGGCCGGGCGAAGGGCCAAATGGCGAGGGAGCTCTCGGCGGAGCGGACGACGCAGCGACGAACCTCGCCCTCTCAGTCGGCGCCATCTCCCTCTCCTCGACCTCTCGCCCTCTCCCCTCTCTCGACTTCTCCACCCCAATCTTCACTCCCGCGGTCTCCCCTCCTCCAGACGAAGACCCCTCGACCGCTCTCGCGCGCCAAATCTCGCGCGACAGCGACGAGTTCTGGTCGAACCTCGAGTCGTCCACCTCCACTCCCCGCCCCCACCTCCACCCACGCGACGTCGTCCACGACAAGTACGGTAGTCTGCAGTACCACCCCTCTGCCCATCCTTCGAACGCTCGGGTCCAGGATTTCGCGCACAGGAGGGAGGAGCCGGACGCGTTGCGAGGGCAGGTGGTGGAGAGGAGGTGGGCGCTTGTGGCGATGAGTGGTGGGGAGAAAAGCTTGCCGGAGGTTTGGAGGACCACTGTGAGGGAGGAGGAGGAGAGGCCCAAGACCGTTGGATTTCATGTGACGAAAAGGACGGAGGAGGGCGAGTAGGGAGAGCAAGGGTATTAGGAGTAGG
>JANGFH010000457.1:0-16359 GCA_025758715.1 Glaciozyma martinii | reverse complement strand
TCTTTCGTTTGATTCTCATTCACTTCTACGCGCGAGAGTAACCTCTCGCTACTCGGTATTGCCTGACCAGTTCAACCACTTCTCTCGCCTCCTCGCTCCGCCACTCCTGCACAGCCTTCGTGCTCCCCTTGGCTCCCCATCGTCACACCACTCTCGGCTTGTCCCTTTCGTTGCAGCATCATCCCAGCACGCGAGGGCCGCTCTCCAAGTCAACGACCGTTGCTTCGGAGTTCCCCCATCCGCTCTGCTGCACGAGCTAGCCAGGAGGAGGACCCCCAAGAACGGGCCTCGACGATGAACAGTTACGGCGTTGCGAGACTCGAGTAGATCCCCGGATCGACGCCCAGCGCTTCTGCTTCAAGTTGCTGTGACCGCTTCGTCAGGCCTGTCGTTTGGGAGCAATTCCGAGCGAGCGAAACGCTGCTTCGCCGCAGGAATCAGCTCCTAGTCTCGCTCGGAAGCCTGCGAGCGAGAAGTACCGCGTCCCAGAGCGAAGCACAGCTCAGGCAGCCCACACGCTTGAGGCTTGTCGTTTCGAAACCGCTGCTCTTTGCCGCTCTTGCTGATCACCCTCGGCCGCGTTCCCATTCCGGCATCGGCTCCTCAGACCTAAGCCCCGCGATCCTCCCATCTTTTCCTTTGAGTTCCCCCCAGCTAGGCGCTGAGCTCGAAAGAAGCAGAGATATCCAGCAGGAGGCCCAGGAGGTCCAGGAGGTCGGACAAACTCTCGAAAAGGGGCGGTCGGATTCCAGCTCGACGACGTACGCTACGCTCAGAGATTAGATGCTCTGGTCGCTCGAATCAACCCCCATTCGGCTCCACACCAAGCTCCAATGTCCGTCCACAGGTCCTCCCTCCGAAGTCTTGACGACCGCCTTGTCCCCCCCGTTATTCGGCAGCAGTTCCGAAACCGAGTGCGTCTGCGTCAAGTCGATCAGCTCCTCGCTTTCGGTCGGAATGCGGAAAGGGACGCACGAGGCCAAGAGTGACCTTGATCTGTGGCGGGCTCTTCTGGTAGTCGACGAGTTGGGGACGTTCGTCGTCGCGAGCGGCTTCGATCGAGCACATGATGTTCTGCACGACGACTTCGGCTTGGTTCCAACCCGTGTGGCCAGCCTTGATGACGCCGGCATTGGCGACCTGCGAATGGAGCGAGGGGTTAGTCCTGGTGGTGACGGAGGAGGGAGGAGGACGCACATCTCCGCACACAAACACGTTCTCCCTCGGCTTCGTCCCCTCGGGCAACGCGACCAGCATCGTCTTTTTCACCTCAACGAAGCCTTGAGCATTCACCGCTTCGGGTAGGAACCCCTCGAGCAACTGCGAGTTGGGTTGCTGTCCCGTACACCTCATCTGCTCGACGCGCGTCAGCTCGCCCCACCCCTCCCAAGCAAAAGAGGACGCACCAAGAGATCGTACTCGACCTCCCTCCCACTCGCAAGCTTCATCCTCCTCAACCCTCCCCGCTCCTCCCCCTCGACCAGCTCCTCCTCACTCGGCAAGACGACCCGCTCCCCCAGAATGACCTCGACCCCCAACTCCTCCAACCGCCGCATCACCTCGACATGCATCTTCTCGTCGTACAGCGGCAAGAACCGATCCCGCGAATGAACGAGCGTGATCTTCTTCGGGCCGGCGTAGGAGCCTGGAGGGCGGAGAGAGGCGTGCGAGGGCGTGAGGTAGAGGTCGGCGATATCGGTGGCGTATTGGATCCCGAGAGCGCCGCCGCCGATGATGAGGATGTTGGAAGCTGCTGCGATGCGGGTTTGTTGAGCCTGCCGAACGACGTCAGCGGAAGTTTCGAGGAGAGGGAGGGAGGGACGAACTTGAAGGAAGGCGATCCCGTCCGTCTTGGTGCGAGCGGGGGAGAGAAGGGGCTCAGGGAGAGTACACCCGAGTGCCTGCGTTCAGCTCGTCAGCGCCTCCCTCGTCACGGCACGAAGAAGAACGCACATAAACGAGGTAGTCCCACTCGACCCTCCTCCGTCCCCCACTCAATCCCATCCTCTCCAACTCGTCCGCCAATCCCTCCACACCTCGCTCAACTCCCCACGCTCTATCCAAATCCCGATCGACCTCGACGTACCCCTCCCCAATCTCGACCGCCGAAGCATTCACGAAAACGGACTTGGCGGTCGACGCGGCGTGCACCGAGGCCGGTGTGGTGGAGGCGTCGGCGGGGAAGGGGAGAGTGGAAGGTGGAGGAGCGGCGGAGGAGGCGAGGAGGTTGGTAAAGGGGATAAACGCCTGTGGGGGTCGTTAGCTTGGGCCGGGAGGCGGTGAGGAGGGGGCAACGCACCTTTTGAGAGTGACCAGGGAGAACGCCGAACCTGTTGCACACGCTGTTAGTGAGGAGCTCAGGAGGGCTGCTGAGGCGACGGCGCACCTGGGGAAGATGTAGAGATCTGTGGGGAAGAGAGGAGAAAGAGTCAGCAAGCCGATCCGGGCGAAAAAGGGTTGACAGGCTGCTGGGGCGACGACGCCGGCTCGACTTGACGAGGATCCCTATGCTGGAGCGTTCGAGGTCTGCTCGAGAGTCCCCAGCCCAACCACCCGGCGCAACAACCCACGGGCAAGACGTGGTCGATCGGAAGGCGAGAAGGACTCACGGTTAAAGTGGCTGCCGGGTGAGGAGGGACAGGTCAGAGGGAAGCAAGATGAGGGCGAGGAGAGGACAAGCGCACCTCTGCCTGTCGATGAGGACGACCCGATGAGTGCTGGGAAGAGTCTTCGCCAAGAGATCTGCGGCACGAGAACCTGCAGGGCGAGGAGGGTGAGTAGGGCGTTCCTGGGGCGTCCTGAGGCCTGCGTACCGGCGTAGGAGCCTCCGAGGATGACGACGTTGCGAACCATGGCTGTCGAATGTCGAGGGGGAGTGGGGTAAGAGTGCAAGAGCGTCGGGCAAGACTGGAAAGGTCGGCCTCGATCCATCAGATAAAGATCCCGGCCGTTCCCGAACGAGTTCGCGTCTTTTTCGAGGTGGTTGGCGCCGTTGAGGGTCGAAGGGGTCGTGGCCTGGACGGGGAATGGAAGGTCAGCTAGGTCGCAGGAGAAGGAAGCTGCGAACTCTCGACCAAGACGCACCTCGAAGGCTGCCGGCGTTCGGAGGAGCCTGCGGGGGTGTTCTCCGGTCAGCCTGCGAGGTAGTGTTAGCGAGGGAAGAACGTGAAGAGATGAGGAAGAACCTGCGAGCAGCTCCAACCCGCCGAGCGACGCCAGGAACGACAACGACTGGACGAGCTCGTCAGCTGCAAGCTGCAGTTCAGAACGGCTAGGAGGACGCACGACTTCAATCGGGCATGGCTGTGTGGCTGAAATACAAGATCGTGTCGGTCCAGAACAATTGATTGGGTGAACAAGCAGGGAGAAAGAGAGGTCGGCATCGGAGACGGCAGCGAGCGGATGTATGAGGTCGTTGCCAGCGAGAGAGCAAGAACTGCAGGGAGCGTTCGCTGGTGTATTTTCAGGGCTTTGAGCAGATCCTAGGGCTACCAAACGAAGCAACGGTGGAGCTCGGGAGCTGGCGGGTCGGAGCGACACCAGCAAGCGTGGCGATTCACGGAGGAGGGCTGACGCAGAGCAGGAAAGACGGCGGCCGACTTGAAAACTTGGAGCGCTTCGAGCAGAGCACACCTGGACCTCAACAGACTGCCCGGCGGAGAGGGACCGCAGAAGGAGCAGGGAGCATTCGGAGCAGGTGCGAGAACGAGCAGACACGGCGCGCTCAAGCAGCCGAGGGAGCAGACCTGCGCCCTGGGTCCTGGGTACCTCGCCGTAAGTGAGAGCAGTCCTGTAGGGAGCAGAGGTCGGGCGACGAGCAGGAGGAAGAGAAGCGTTTGGCCCCTTGTCTCTTGCCCTCCTCCGTGTCGCCTTCCACCCTCGACTCTCTGCGCCGCTCACGAAAGAAAGTCGGGGATTTGGGGGAGTATACAAGGGAGTATCCTGGGCGAGGACCGAGGTGAGTGCGACGTTGGAAGGGCTGGAGGAGAGGGCCGACGGGAAGCTCTCTCGCGAAGGCGGGGACAGCGATGCAGCCACGCGCCTCCCACCAGCAGCGCCAACCAGAAGGATCGCACGATCCCGCTGGTAGTTCTGCAGAAGGAAGAACGACGTGCTGCATCTTTGGAGCGTGAGCTCCTCGAGCGCGGCCGCCGGCGGCAGGAGCTCCGATCAAGGGAGGCGGGCGTGGAGCGGATACGTCTGTACCAGACTGGAGCTTGTGTGGAGCTCTGTGAATTCCTGAAAACAGGGAGGATGCGCTGTCAGCGACTTCGGAAGACGCGCTCCCCTTCAACGACGAGGAGCTCTCTGCTGATCCTCGCGCAGCAACCTCCTCCCCGCTCCTGTTGCTGGCCAAGCTGTGAAGAGCAGCTGGTGAGCAAGAAGCACGGGGGTGTTGGCGCCTTCTCTCGGATGCTACCTCCGAGACCATTTGGTCTGGTCAGCTCGAGCCCGAGTGAGTGCAGGTGGCAGTCCGTCGTGCGAGCGCCCCCCGGGAGCGGGGTCGCCTCCCCAGTGTGAGACGAGGACCCGAGTGTGTGCGTATCGCAGCCGTGTTTCCGCTGTTCTCATCGAGGTCGACGGGAAGCTGCGGTGTCCATTGCTCGCTCGCTCCTCGAACGCAGTTCCCCCGTTTGGCGACTGCACCCAGCAGCTCCTTCTCCGTCGTTCTCATTACGCACCTCCGCACACGTGTTTCTCTGTCCTTTTCGGTACATTTTCCGGAAGCGACTTGCTCGGCGCATGCTGACCCCGATCAACAGGTCCTGCGACAGCGCCAATCCTCCTCTCCCGCTCTCCGACCTTCCGAAAAACCGCTGCGCGACATCATTGGCCTGCTATCATCTCCGCTGCCTCATCGTCTCCCACGCCACCCTTACGATCTTTCCGTATATCAATTCGCGGACACCCACATCGACCCTCTCGCCTCCTCCTCCTCGTAGTTCCCTCACACTTCTTTGCGCCTAACTTGCGTACCCTCCCACGCCCGCTATCTTCTCCTAGACAGCCTCACACCCATCCCACGCACTTTCTACCGCCTACACCTCATGAGCGACTCCCACCAAACTTGACCCAACTGCACCGACGTACGCTCAGCTTCATCCCCCCGACGATTGCGACATCAACGTGATCTTTAGATTGATTTGAGCATCGCTGGATCTTGACGGGCTCGACGTAGCGCGGGGGATGGATCCGCCTCTTCGCTCCTGGGGCGCTTCGCGCTGCGGACGCCGGTGCGGTGGGAGGAGTGCGGCTTGTAGAGGTGGAGGAGAGAGCCAATGGTAGAAGCTGGCAATTTTGTTGTCTCTTTGGAGTACTTGAGGAGATTATGGCAGGAGAGCGAGACGAGAAGTAGAGCTTCGAGGTAGGGAATGCAAAGCGAGACTCCTCTCGAAGTCTCCCGCTCCCCTTCGCCCGCGTTCTGCACCGTCTGTGCTCATTTCTGCGTGAGTCCCCCTGCCCACCAACGATCACACGGCTTAAGCTCAAAAAGAAGAAACCTTCTCGTGAGGGAGCGAGCTCGGCACCCTGCGCTGGCGCTCCTCTCGCTCCAACCCTCGCGTCGCTATGAGCCTTCCCCTGCAGAACGTTCTCAAAGCGTGCGTACGTTCATCCTCGTCCGAACCCGGCGGCGCTGATCCTCCAGCTCGATCCGCAGGCTCAAGACGAACGGCCTACTCGGCACCTCGCTCATCCCCGCGTCCTTCCAGCCCAGCGTCTTGCTCCACGTCGCCTACCCGAACGGAGCTTTCGTGGATCTGGGAAACACGCTCAGGGTGGTCGAAGCGAAGGAGGAGCCCGAGGGAACTTGGCTGGCGGTTCGCTCGCTCCTCCGCGCTCGAGGGACAGCTGCTGACCTCTCTCTCCGTCGCAGGACGCCCACCACCCCTCGCAGGCTTTTGCCCTCGTCCTCGCCGACCCAGACGCTCCATCTTGCTACGACCCTAAGTTCTCCCCCTTCCTTCACTGGCTCCAACCCGGCCTCCTCGCCCCCTCTTCGGCGTTCCCCCTTCGCCCCGAACCTGCGATGCCGTACATGGGTCCTGCGCCGCCTTTGAAAACGGGGTGAGTTGCTCGCTTGGCTGCGAAGAAGCGAGCTGATGAGGAGCAGGCCGCACCGATACGTCTTCCTCCTGTATCGTCAGGATACTCCCGTTGCCAAGGTTGTTGAGGGGAGGAAGAACTGGGGGGTCGAGCAGTTTGTAAGGGAGCACGGGCTCGAGCTGGTGGGGGCCAACTTCTTCTACGCGGAGAACAAGGGGGATGTGTAACGAGGGGGAGGAGTTGCGAGGAGGGAGCTCGTTGTTGGAATTTGATCAATGCGTTTGTGAGCAGTGGAATCGGTTCCCACGAGAGAAGGAAGAGCGATAAGAGTTGTAGCGACGCGAGCAGAAAGCAGAGAAGCAGCGAGGAGATGATTGCTCTCGCGCAGTGGCGAATTGAGCGTCGTGTATCGCTGGTTCCCAACATCCTCCGCACGTCGTCGCATCGCTGCCAGCTCCTCAAGCCTCTTCTCCGCCAAAGGATGATAAAACGCCGCAACTCGAAGCCCCTTGACGAACCTGCAAGAGAGGGAGAAATCAGTGAAACGGAACGACGACCTCGGCAGCGAGCGAGCGACGAACCAATCCAGCTCCGCCTCGGTCACTTCAACCTCGGGAGCTGCTGGACCTCCGACTTCCCCAAAGCGCTGAACGGCAAGATTCGTCCAGTTCGGGAGGAGCTCGAGCTACCAGAAGAGGTGGTGGGTCATGTGTCGGTCCCTGCTCGTCGTGTACAGCTTCGAAAGATGAGATCAGTTTCTGCCACGACGAGGGAGCGAGGAGAACGCACCTGAGCGTAGAATTTGAACGAACGCAGGCGCAGTTAGCGAAGTTCGCAAAAGAGGAATGCGAGCGAGGACGCACGCCGTAAGCCTCAGCAGCCTGCGAACTCGCCATTCCGACTCGTACAACAACTGCTCCCCTCCAGGCATCCTCGCCAATCCCATCGGTCCTTGCATCCTTTGCAGAATCAACGCGTGAAGCTGGTACGTGACATCCATCGCGTCCCGATCGAGTCGCGTGTCGTAGCGGAGATGAAGGTCGGTGCACGCGTCCGAGGAACAGCCTTGAGGGAGGTGCGAGAGGTTGACGATGAGGACTTGGATTCGCTGCGCCGCGTCGTGGATCTGGTCAAGGACCAACCAAAGGATCCTGATCTGAGCTGGAAGAAGAGGCGAGTACGTGGGATCCCCTGCGGAAGTTGGAAAGGTCAGCTGAGACTCTGTCGCAACGAGCGAGGGACTCACAGGTGGAAAGAACTGCAAAGCTGCGTTCGCAAGTAGCGAGCCAGCGGGCGAGAGTTGTCGTCGCGCTCGCGAGGCGTTCGTGCGAGACCGTTTCTGGCGCCAAGAAGGGCTCGAGGACGGTGGCGAGATTGTCGGCACCAAAGTTTGGGAGTCGGAAGTTGATGCGCGAAAAGTAGATGCTGAGATCGTCAGGGCTGAGGAGTGGCAGATTCCAGGCGTAGGCTGCAATCTGAGCGTCGCAGGTCTGCAGAAAATGCTGGGTCAGTGAGCTGGCTCGGTTGGTGACGAGGGGACGAACGAGAACGGAGAGCGCCACGCGAGCCGGGAGTTTGACTTTTTCGGATTCTGGAAGCGCCGTAGAGTCGAGGAGATCCTTGAGCTGTCCGATCACGATTCGAGCAAAGGAGCGAGACTTGCGGGGAGCAAGTTCGCTAATTTGAAAAAACAGCAAAGAGTTAGCGAGGTGGTTGAATCGCGAAAGCCCACTCACAGATGAGCATCTGCAGGACCACGAGCAACGCCTCCAAGTTCTCGATACTGACGTTGTGAATCACTTCCAAACGGTGGCAGAGGTCGAGAGCGTGCTTCTCGATCGTTTGGCAAGCTTGCTCGCGGCGGGACCCTGCTGCGTGGACGTCGTCGGGTCGTTCCGTCTCCTCGGGGGCAGTGAGGAGTGCGCCAAGAAGTGCCTGCGAGAACAAATTTTGTTCAGTCGGCGGAAGCGAGCACTACTGCTGACCGAGTGAGGACTCGCTCGTGCTCCCAGCGCACAGAAAGCAGCGGTTGCAATCTGCTCGCTGGGGTCGTCAGTGACCGAATCAAAGTCAACGAGCAGGGAGAGACGCACCTGCGAAGGCGGGTCGAGGTTGTCGATGTTGGCGTGAATCCAGGGAAGCCTCTCGTGCCAGACGTGGAAAGTCGGAAAGTAGGCGCAGCACGAACTGAGAAATGGTGTTCGCGAGTGAGCGAGATCAGCTTTGCTCGCTCGCCAGCGCGATCCGCACTCACAATCGACGAGATGAAGGACGAGAGATTTGCTTAAAGCTTTCCTGGCCAACCTCCAGTCGACCGTCGATTCCCCGATACTCGCATGGTGGTCCGCCTGGACCTGCGCCCTGACGAACTCGAAGGCTCGCTCGGGCTGGGTCGAAGAGGAGAGAAAGGCGGTGCGAATCGCTTCGGAAAACGAAAGGGTCTGGGAGGCAACTTGAAGACCTGCGAGTTCGGCTTCCAACTGGGCTAGAGTGGCGGGCGTCAGTTCGGGTTGGGAGAGAACGCAGGCGAGGAACTCACCGAGCCGAGCTTCCAGCTGCCCAGTATCAGCGGTGCCTCCGGCGATAGCAGGAACAGCTGGAGCTGTAGATCTTATTAGTCCAGATCTGCAAGTATTGCGAGGGGAGGAGAAGTGCACCTGGAACTGTGGCGCCAAAGTCGCACTCGGAGCGTCGCTTGCTGCAAGGACCGCAGGTGGGCCACTGCCTGTCGCACTGCACTGAGATATGAGTGGAGAGATTCCGCTGGAGCAACGAAATCCACTCGCCTTGATCTTGCGAGAGCTGGCGGAGCAGAAGGAACATCAGTCGACCGCCGAGGAGGCGAACGGAGCAGAGCTCACCGACACGCCTTGCACGCCTGTACAAGCTCCGTCAACTCCCCAAACTCTTTCGCACAGAACAGCGAACTCACCTTGTCCATCAACTGCATCAACTGCGCATCAACTGCGAGGAAGCGACTGACTCCGAACCGCCCGCGCTCTGCTCCCTCCCCTCCCGTCCTCCACCGCCCGAGGCGAGCCCAGGGCTCGAGCTGGCAACAGGGAGACTGCGCTGTTCGTGGCGAGTCGGGGAAGCCATCCGCACGTGGTGGAGGAGTTGGCAAGAGGGAACGAGGAGCAGCGGCGGAGGCCGAGGACACTGTCGTTTCGACGCCTGCTCACTCGAAAGTCGCTCGAATGCAGCGTAGATGCGAGCGCAGAACGTTCCTTCCATGCGATTCCTACGGCAGAGCCCAGATCTTGACCATGCAGTCCCTCCCTCCCGTCGCGAGGTACCGATCCATGAAGCGCAATCGCTCGACGGGCGACGTATGGCCGTTGATGGAGAGCGTCGAGTGCTGCAGCGTCGTGCGGTTGAAGACCTGTTCACGAGGGATCGAATCAGCGACGCCGGAGGGGAGACGGAGCAGGAAGGACGCACGCGAACGCCATTCTCCCCCGCGGCAGCAACGATCTTGCGACTGTCGAATTGGAGCCCCGTAATCGGGTGCTCGTAGCGAATCGTGTCCGAGATGGCGCCTGTTCGGAGGTCCCAGATCTGCGCGGCGTGGGTTCAGCAATGGCGAGGGAAGAGGAAGCGAAAGCCACGCACGCGAATCGACTTGTCGAGACTCCCGCTGACGAGGTGCAGCTCGTCAAACTGCACGCACGTCACCGGCCCCGTATGCCCAACGAGCGTACGATGAGCTTGCCCAGTCCGCACTGCACCAATACATCAGTTCGCTCCCGCAGCCAACCACGATCGAAACAAGACGCACTATCCCACATCCGCACACATCCATCCCCTGTCCCACTCGCCAACGCGTACCCCCAGAACTGCACCCCTCCCACAAAGTCCTCATACATCTCCCAGCTCCCATCGGCGTACGTCGTCGTCGTAGGACTGCTCGGGAACCCCCCGCTTCCGCCGGGCATGAAGCTGCTGCTTTGCCGGCGGAGAGCGCCGAGAGACTTGCGCGGAGAGGAGAGCGAGGCGTATGGGTCGTCGTAGTTCTCGGTCCCCGGCTCCGAGGAGAGGGTTTGGGAGGCGAGCGGGTTCGAGATGGCCCAGAGGATGTCCATCGTCAGGACGCATTGACCGGTTTGGAGGTCCCATTGGCGGAGAGTTCGGTCGGAGGAGCCAGTCACCTGCGCGCGGGGTTAGTTGCGAGGCCGTGGCAGAGAGAAGGAAAGGGAGTGAAGGAGGGAGAGCGAAACGAGGACGTACGAGGCACGATCCATCAAAGTAAAGGCTCGTCACGGCCTTGGTATGCCCATCGAGCGTCCGCACGCAAGGTCCCGCCGCGGCCTTGGCAGCTCCTTCTTCCTCCCTCATCATCCCCTCGTCGTTCCCATTGACGAGTCCCGCTCCTCCACCAAAGACGTCCTCCGACTTGCCGAGCAGGACGTTCTCCATCGATGGGCCCGTAGCGTCGAGCGAGGGAGAGCTGAGAGGAGGAGGGAAGGTTGATTCCGCGAGGTCGAGGTCCCAGATCCGGATCTGACCGTCGACGCCGCCGGTGACGCAAACGGAGGATTCGACTTGGAGAGCTTTGACGGCGCCTGCGGAGGGAGTTGGTAAAGAAATCCTGAGAGGCATAGAGGGAGGAACGCACCAGTATGGCCCTTGAGGAAGCCGAGAGGATCTCCGGTCGTCAGGTCCCAAAGTCGGACCGATTCGTCGAGACTGGCGGTGACAGCGACGCCGTAAGGTTCGGAAAAGTCGAGAGAAGTGATGGGAGCGAGGTGGCCAGAGAGAGTCTGCGTGGTGGCGTCGTTAGCTTGCGACTTGGCTCGCGAAGGAGGGAACGCACCATGAAGGCGACTCCGCTCGGGAGCTCGTCGTGCTCGCTGGGGAGAAAGGCGGGGCCCTTGCGACGACGCGACGACGCAGAGACTGCTCGACCCTTCTTGCGCTCCTCCTGGATCCCGATGCGTTCGCGAATCCCCTCGACTGAGCAGAGGGAGAGGTCAGTCCCTAACCCAGCGATGCGAGATGGGAAGAACGCACGCTCGTCCTCTAGCTCCAACTCTTCCTCGCGCAACCCCAATAGCCCTCGCCGTAAACCTTCGCGCACAGTGTCGAGCGCAGCAATCTTGGCCTCGATCTCGCCAATCTCGCCGTTCAACAGTGCCTGCACGCCGTCAGCTTCGATCCTTCGCCCAGGTTCGAACGAGAACTCACCCTCCGCACAGCAACATTCCCCATATCCTCCTGCACCGCTCCGGCCTCCTTCTCGAGCTCCTCGCGACTCGTCTCAACCTCCTCGCCCGGATGCCCAACCCCCACAAATTCCGTCTTCCGTCGACTACTCCTCTTGTTCCCACCTTTCGGCTTCCTCCCAATCCCCAACTCCCCCTCCTCCCCACCCAATAACCCCCTCGCCTGCTCCCCACGCTCCTTGAGCCCGAGCTTCCCCTCCAACCCGAGCGCCAACTCTCCCAACCCAGCCCGCTTCCTCCGTCGATCCAATCGCGCGGAATGCGCCGAGGGAGTCGTCGCTAGGAACCCTCGGATTAGCGGAACCTGCGCGTCGGCAGCGGGGAACTCGAGCTGCGGTCGGGCGTTCGGAGGAGGGCTCAGGTCGAACGGCGCGCGAGGGACTTCGAGAGCGCATAGCTCGTCCACTCGCTCGATGATGTAGACCGACGTGCTCGAGGGCTTGTGGGAGGGCCAGCCGAGCTTGTGGCGTAGGGAGGAGGAGGCGCCGAGGGAGCTGGCGAGAGGAGACCGGGAGGAGAAATGCGGAGAGGAGAGGATGTTGGGGTGGAGGATGTGCGGTGCCATCGAGGAGAGGAGCGTCGAGGGAGGAGTTGGGGTGAAAAGAGTTCGGATCGAGTTGAGGAAGGGAGGATTGGGTCCTGGATTAGGGTTGGGAGCTGCAGCTGTTTGAGAAGTGCTCGAGGGCATCGCCGTTCGTTCGAGTAGAGATCTGTCTGCGATAGCGATACATTAGTCAGTTCTCTCTGTACTCCTGCTTGGCCGAAACGCTGTTCGAGTGAGAGAAGCTGCGTCCGGGCGAGTAGACTGCTGCCATCGTAACTCGTGTGAGGTCCTGCGCTGTTCCCGCCCCGGCCTTGAACTCGTGCGCCTTGGAGAAGGCTCTCCAGAGCCGTACGCTAAGCCTTCCAGCTCGGCCACCCAGGCCAACTCCCTCCAGCCTCCCTGCTCCCCTCCTCCTCCCGCACCTCGTCACGCTCTCGAGCTGCTCACCTTCCGCCTGCTAGTCGACCGCGTTCAGACGAATCCTATCGAGGAGAGCTGGCCGTCAATCCAATCGACAAGGCTCTAATCGAGCTGCTGCCGTGCGAGTGGGCTCGAGTTGCCGGGAAGAGGATCGAAGGACGGGTCGAGTCGCTCGAGGGCTTCAGCTCTGGCGAGTTCGAGGGAAGCTGAGCCTGGACGAGAGGGAGGAAGCTGTTGAGGGCTGTTCCTGGCTGTGGGCACAGCAGCGGCAGGACGAGTGTTGGGAGGAGAAAGAGTCGTCGTCGCCGCCTGCGCGCGTCACTCGAGTTCTGGCCCGTCCTCGTTCCTCTCCTCGACTGGGATTCGTGTCGCTGGTAGCCGACGACGACGACCTCAGAGTACTAGGTTAATGCGAGCATTCGTTACGAGATCACTAAAAAATGGGGGGCTAAAGGAAGGGGCGAAGGAGGCGACGTCGCAAGGGACAGGCAAAGGGAAGGAGGGGGCTATTACAACGAGAAGGTGGAAAGGGGACTTAAAACGAGAGCGGAACGAACGGAAAGGAGCGAGAGAACTTAATCCAACGTCCCGTCCAGAATGTCCAACACGCGCTTCGCGAGCACCATAATCTCCCCTTCTCCCTCGTCCTCTCCGTCCGAAGAAACGCTCTGCGCCGAGCTCGTCGTTGCCGTGCCGTTCGGCCCGTCGCCGCCGTGCGAAGAGGAAGAGGAGGAGAGGGTCGATAGGCGGGTGGCGAGGGGGATGAGGTACTGAGAGGAGCGGATCTGGTGCTCGAGGGTGGCGTCTACGCGTTCGACGCGATCGTTGAGGTGGTGGAGGGAGGTGACGATTCGACGAGGGTCGAGGGATGATCGAGGGAGGAGGGAGGAGGAGGAGGAGAGATCAACGCGGTCAGCTTCCATCCCCAGCAAACGAACGAGAAACGCTCGAACGCACCTTCCGACTCGAGCAACTGCACCAGCGTCCAGATGGCAATATGCTGGAACGTCCGATCCTGACTCTCGAGGAACCTGACGAGGTACCCATGCAATCCTCCCTCGGGCTCGTCCCACACCGCACTGAATGCCGAGTAGTCGTCCGCTGCACTCGCACGCATCAGCTGGTGTCGAAAGAGGAACGAGGAGTGGGGGACGCACTCTTGGAGGAAAGGTTGCCGAGAGCGGCGGCACTGTTCCCTTGTACCTCGACGCTCGGTGAAGCGGTGAGCGGGATCAAGACGTCGCAGATCCCCATGTCAAGCAACTGGCTCTTGATGTCCTCTGCTCGCACGCACGCATCAGCTTCCTCCTCGTCGCACACCAGAGAGAAGGAACGCACCGGAAAGTCCCAGAACAGCCGCGCACGCCGTCATCTCACTCTGAACGGCCACGGGCACATGCAGCACGAGCTCCTTGATCCTCAACGCCGCTCCAGCATCCACGATCGCCTTCTTGTTTCCCTCGCTACTCGCCGCCAAGTTGCGCAGGGTCGAGATGGCGTGGCACTGGATCTCCTCGTTCTCGTCGTAAGCGAGGAGGTCGATCAAGGGACCGAGGAACCCGGCTTCGATGATCAGATTCTCGTTCTCCGGGAGGATCGAGACGTTGCGGACGCAGGCGGCGGCAGAGAGGATGAGGGGGAGGAACGAGGAGCGGAGAAGGCGGAGGAGTGGGGGGAGGCCGTTGAACTTGACAATCTCGAGTTGGTACTTTTCTGCGCGTGCGAAGGAGTCTTTAGTTTGGCTGCGCGCGGAAGGAAAGGAGGACGAACCGTCGGAAGCGAGGTTCCGAAGAGCGAGAGCCGCCTGGCATTGGACCTTGAGACTGGGCGAGTCCATCAGACTGATCAAGTTGGCGACGAGCTTGGGCTCGGACGTTGCGAGCCGTTTGCGGTTCTCCCCTGCGACTCGCTCGTTAGTTCGGGCTTCCCTACGTGCGTGCGAAAGAGGGTCGACGTACCATCGACGGCAATGTTGCTGAGCGCAGTCGTGCAGTAGTACTGAACGTCCGTGTCGGGGCTCGAGAGGAGGTTGACGAGGACGGGGATCGCACCGGCGTTGACGAGCTGCTGACGGTTCTCGTCTGCGCGAGCACCAAGGGGTTAGCTCCCTCGCCTCCCTCCCCCTCCCTCGCCCGCTCGAACCGAACTCACCCGAATGCGTCATGTTCAACAGAGCTCCCGTAGCGTTCCTCTGCACACGCATGTCCTTTGATCGTGCGAGGCGAGTCAGAGGAACGAGCGCGCCCGACTTGGCGATCTTGTTCTTGTTCTCATCTGCGCGCCGTTCGTTCGTTAGCCACGCCTGCGAGCACATAGGGAAGGGGACGCACCATGTGTGGCGAGGTTGGTGATGCACCCGACGGCGTTGCACTGCACCTCGACGTTCGGGGAGAGCATCTGGCGGATGAGAGGCTCCAGTCCACCGAGCTTGACGATCGTGACCTTGTTCTCCGCTGCGCCGTCGCATTAGCTCCCCGATCCAGCAACAGAACGAGCGGACGCACTGTTGACTCCCAAGTTGCCGAGCGCAGCACTCGCCGCGCGTTGGACCTCGACATCGTGCGACTGGAGGAGAAAGAGGATCGGCTCGAGCGTTTCGCGCGAGACTTCTCGAACATCCTGCGGTTCTCGTTAGCTCCTGCTCTCCTCCATACCTTGCATGGGCAGGGGACGAACCTTTTCCGTGATCTCGGCAAACGCGAGAGCTGCGCTGCGCTGGAGGTCGACGTTGTCCGAGTAGCTGAGGGTCGAGAGGGCGCGGAGGGGGTCGCCGGTGAAGAAGTTGGTTTCGGAGCGGTCTAGAGAGGGAGTGAGTTAGCACGCGTTCGTCTATGTCAGATTAGGGAGGGAACAAGGAAGGCGGGCAGTACTGCTGGAGAGAAGTGCACCCCGGCTCTTCTCAAAACAGGACGCGGGCCCTCGTGTCCAGTCGCGAGGCAGTCACGCTCCGATCTCGCCGCCCTCTAACGGCGCCTGCTGGAGGGACAGTGACCAGAGGAGTGACTTGAGGGAGCGCAACCGCAGTCTCGACCTCGGTTGGGCGGAGCCTCGTGGGACCACCGACAGGTCAATCCTCCCTTGCAGAGCAAGGTGATCGAGCCTGCTGGTACCCCTCCAGCCTCCCTCACAACGCGCCTCGCTTCGTCTCGAACAGCAGGCCGTCACGCCCAACTCTGCCGCAAGAGCCAACGCGTGCTCTCTAGCCCCGTCTCCCCTGCACGCCGCGCACGCCGAACTCTAGCAGCCCTGGAGACACCCTTCCTGCATCGGCTCCCTTGATCACTCCCCTCATCATCTCCCGCCGCGCGCGCTCCAACCTTGTCAAACCCCGAGTTCGACTCACTCTCGAGGTACTGCAAGAGGTCGGCCACCGCTTCCCGCTCATTCTCCAACAGTAAAGGTTCGTAAGAGGCTGAAGATCTGCCGCCTGCGCCAGGGATGAAGGGAGTCAGCCGCGTTCGAGCTGGGGGAGAGGAGGCCTTGCCTTTGCAGCAAGACGAGCAAACTCCCATTAGGACGATCAAGGGGGCGAGAACGGAGGCTGGAGCGGTGAAGGCGACGCGGTGCAAGAGTCAGCGCGGGCGATTGGAGGACGGGAGCTGGGGAGGAGGAGCGAGGAGCAGAAAGCGCGAGAGCTACCGAGAAAATAGCAGTTTCGAGTTGCTAATCTGGGATTTCGAGCTACGGCAGTCAGTCCAGGAAGCAGTGGAGGCGAAGCGTGTAGTACTGCCAGCGAGCGAGAAGCAGGCTAAACCTGAGCGGAAGCGCCCAGAGAGCGACGAGGGCGTCCAGAGGCACGGAGAGCAGAAACCCCACTTTCCAGAGTGCGCAAGGGAGCCCAGCTTTCAGTGAGGCCAGGAAGAAGTCAAGGGGAAGCCAGTAGCACCGTGTTCAAAAGAAACCCAGGCCAACCCCGGCAGGAACAGCCCCAAGAGCGAAGAACACCACCTGAGGACGGGGACAGCAGACACGGTTTTTTGGAGCGCGCCAGAGAACCCAGTTTCCAGTGAGGCCAAGAAGCAGCCAAGGAGAAGCCAGCCAGGGGACCGGAAAGCGAGGGACAAACAAGCCAAACCCGGCCGGAACAGACCCGAAAGCGAGGAGAGCAGGGTTAGGGTTAGGGTTAGG
>JANGFH010000456.1:0-38677 GCA_025758715.1 Glaciozyma martinii | reverse complement strand
GCCACCACGACCTCCGATTCCTCTTCCTCGACGGTCGAAGCGCCGACTACCAGCGCCGATTCCCCCTCCTCGACCGTCGACGCGACAACGACGAGCGCCGAGCCCACCTCCACCGTCGAAGCGACAACTACCAGCGTCGATTCCCCTTCCTCGACGGTCGAAGCGACGACTACCAGCGCCGAACTCCCCTCCTCCACTGTCGACGCCACCACGACCTCCGATTCCCCTTCCTCGACGGTCGAAGCGACGACTACCAGCGCCGAATCTCCCTCCTCCACCGTCCCCGCCGTCGCCCCTTTGTCTCGCTCGACCCCAATCGGTAATTGCATCGTCCCTGGAACCTTTGCCATGAGCTTCGATGACGGACCTGTGAGCTCTTCCCCGTGCGCGCGTGCAGCAGGAGCTGACCTGTTCTCGATCTCGCAGTTCTCTTACGGCTCCGACATCGCTGCGACGTTGAACGAGTACAACTCCAAGGGTTCTTTCTACGGTTAGTTTGTGGACTTCGTTTGCGAGGGTTGAGCTGACGCGGTGAGCGCAGTAAATGGGGACAACTACGGCTGCATCTACGATCGTGCCGACGACTTGATTGCGAGGCACAATGCAGGGCACATGATCGGATCGCACACGTACGCCTTCCTTTCGAAGCTTCTCGCTTGGACGAAAGCTAACCTTCGCTCGCAGGTGGAGTCATTCTGACACTTCGCTCCTTTCTGACGCTCAGCTCAACGACGAGATCACCCAGGTTCGCCTCGCCCCTTCTTCCGAGCTCGCATGGCACTAACGTCTGCCCAGGTTGAGAATGCTCTGATGAAGATCCTCGGAATCAAGCCTCGCTTCTTCCGTCCCGTACGCCCTGAGCCTGCTCCTCCCCGAAGAGGTCACTGACCCTCGCTCCACAGCCCTACGGCTCTTACAGCGACGCCAACCTTAGGGTTCTTGAAGCTCGCGGCTACTACACGACGCTTTGGGCCCACGACAACCGGGATACGCTCGGCGACACTCCCGCTCAATCCATCGCTGGCTACCGTGCTCTCTACGATGGCTTTCCTGCGCCGATCATGTCTCTCGGTCACGGTTCGTTTCTCTCTTTCTCGCCCGACGATCCTCTCTCATCCAAGTGCTGCAGAGGTCAAGGAACCCACATCCTCTATCGTCGTCCCCACCGTCGTTCCTGAGCTCATTCAGGCGGGGTACAGGTATGTCTTCAACATCGCTCCGGAATCGGTGGCATGCTGACGCATTTTCGCAGGCTGGTAACCGTCGCCGAGTGCCTCGCTCTTGAGCCGTACCAGGTTGTAGGAACTCCCAGCGTTCGTGACGCCACCTGGACTTGCGATGGTGCGCGGCCCGCTCTCCCTCCTCCAGGCGAAACTGACCGTGTTTTTGCCTGTCTGCAGCTGCCGAAGCTGCCGCTGCTTCTTCTTCCATCGCCGCTGCTGCTTCCACCGCCTTGCCTACTTCCACCGACGTTCCTACATCCACCACAACTGACGCAACTACAACCGCCGCTCCCACTTCGACCTCGGTCCCCACACCTTCATCCCTTTCCACCGCCATCGACAACTGCGTGATGCCTGGCACGTTTGCCATGAGCTTCGACGATGGTCCCGTGCGTTCCATCACTCCTCGCTACCAGGATTCGAGCTGACTTTCCTCTTCCAGTACTCGTACGGCTCTGACATCGCTTCCTACCTCACTTCGTACAACTCCAAGGGCACCTTCTACGTCAACGGCAACAACTACGACTGTGAGTGCGAGGCTTTGGGAGAGCGAGCACCAATGCTGATGCAGTTCGCCTCGCAGGCATCTACGATCACGCTGATGATTTGATTGCTCGCTACAACGCGGGACACATGATCGCATCTCACACGTACGCTGGGAAATCCTTGTTTCGTGAGGAATGCTAACCCTCGTTCGTAGGTGGAGCCACGTCGACATCACCACCATCACCCCTGCTCAGCTCAACACGCAGCTCGATTTCGTAAGTATTCCAGATCTGAGACGTTGGAAACGAACTGAATTCTCCTTTCGCAGGTCGAGACCGCTCTCCAGAAGATTCTCGGCGTCGTCCCTCGCTTCTTCCGACCCGTCAGTCACCCCTCCCTCGGTTCTCCTTGCCTCTCTGACCCCTTCTCACAGCCTTACGGTGCAATCGACGAGGCCACTCTTACTGTGCTCGCCTCGCGCGGCTACTTCACCACGCTGTGGAACTTCGAAAGTGGCGACAGCGAGGGGATTTCATCTGCCGCCTCGATCGCCAGGTACGAGGCGATCTACGCAGAATATCCCTCTCCTTTCCTGGCTTTGAACCACGGTTAGTGTCCCTCTTTCGCTTTGCGACTCGCTTGCTGATTCGAGTTCGCAGAGGTCAATCAAGAGACTTCGACGGCGGTCGTTCCTGCCGTCGTTCCCGAGCTCCTTACACGGGGATACAGGTGCGCTCTCTTCCTCTGCCTCTCAGAACAGGAAGCTAACCAGCTCTGCAGGCTCGTAACCGTCGCCGAATGCCTCGGTCTCTCCCCATACCAGTCAATTGGGACTCCTTCGGCGCGCGACGATACTTGGACTTGCGAGGGTACGTTTTTCGGTTTCCCAGACGGGACGCAGATGGAACGCGGACTGATGCTTTGGATGTAGGAACTCTGGCGCCTGGAGAGGCTTAGCGGGGAGGGTGAGGAGGAGCGCGTTTGCATCTTGCAGGACTCCGGTTTATCATCGCAGCATACGTTTGTATGTATATCCAAAGCAACTAGAAGGAACGCAACATCGGTCGCCAAGTTACTTTCCTATCGTACGGAGCGAGCTAGACTCGTGCCTTTGTCGAGAAAGCCGCCGTGCTGTTTCTTGCTCCCCCAGCGAGAAGACTCGCGGTCTCCAGCGGTCAGAGAGGATTCTACCAAACCCACTTCGCAAGCAAGCCGAGAACGCATCTCTCTCCTCTCTCAAAACCTCGCCAGTCCCAGTCCAATCTCCGCGACCCGATCTCATTCCTCGCACGAAAGCTACAACTTCCTCGTCCCCCCTCTCCTCATGAAGGCAATCTCCCCATCAGTCGGCACCATCTGCTCCCCCACCCACTCTCCCAACCAAGTCCTCAACCTCGCCCAGCTCTTGTCCGTCGGTCCGCCCTCGCCAATATACATCATCGCGAGGCACAGCGTGTTCTTCTCCGGCACGCTCCCGACGTACTTCATCCACGCCAGTACGCGCGGGATCCTATCCGGGGTCGAATGGTAGCCGAGGAGTTGGAGGAAGGAGCGAAAAACGGGAGGGGAGGGGAAGATGTGAGGGTAGAGCGGAGGGTCGAGCGCCAATGTCCCCGCGAAATCTCCCTCCTTCTTCTCTCCCCGCCCTTTCCTTCCTCGCACCGAATTGAGCCACCCAACGAGCCCGTCAGACCCCATAGGATCGTCCAGCCCCTCGACTCCGTCCGGCCAATTCCGCTCCAAAAGGTCCCACATGATCCCCTCCGCAACGCGCCACGCCTGCTTCCCATCCCACGAATCGTCGCCGTACCGACTCGTCGAAAACCCCGTGAAGGAGAGCTGTTCGAGTCCGGGCCCGTACCCTCTTCCCGCAGCGGCGCTCGCGTGTCGAGCGGTGTCGAGGAGGATCGAGAGGGTCGCGGCGTCTGGGTCGACGTCGAAATCTTTCGAGAGGGATTTGAAGAGGTTGTACGTGGTGAGGTACGCGCCGCTGCGGTTGTAGCCCGAGAGGAGGGAGTTGAGCGCGATGGTGTCGAGTCGGACCGAGTGTGGGAGGAGGGGTCGACGTGAATCGTGCGGGGATGGAGGGGGGTCAAGGGAGGGGCGGTAGGCGAGGGAACGAAGGAAGGAGTGGGCGTGGGAGGGGTGGCCGAGGGAGATGTGGGCGCGGGCGACGATGTCGAGGAGGTGAGAATCGGGTCGGACGCCGCTCGATTCGAGGCGGTGCCAGATGGGGAGGATGGGGGCAAAGTCGCCTCGCCGGAGGAGGGACTGCATGATGGCGGTGTAGATCTTGACCGAGGGGAGTTTGTTGGAGGAGGATTCGAGGGTGCGGAGGACGGAGAGGATTTGCGAGGTCGGGACGTCCGAGCGGCCGATGATGGTGAAGAGGGACGACCAGGTGGCGACGTCGACGAGGGGAGGGTGGGAAGGCGAAAGACGAGGGGTGGTGCGGAGGTCGTCAAAGTATTCGAAGGCGCGTTTGGGGGTCTTGGAAAGAGAAGTGAGGTAGGTCGTGTCGTAGACGCCGTACGAGCGCTGCTCGTCGAGGATTTCGACAGGAGCGATGCGGGCGGAGAGAGGTGGGCTGTCGAAGGCGTCTTCCGTATCGTTGGCGCCCTCCGCACCGCTCGCCTCGACTGCCTCGCTGACATCGTCGCCAGATCCGTCTCGCTGCCCGGCTCCAACGACCTTGCTCCCGCTCGAGTCCTTGCCATCTCCCCCGTCTGACACCTCCACCACCTCCTCCCTCGCCTTCCCAGCAACGATCTCCTTCAAAAAGACCTCTGCCCCCGCCGCATTCCCCGCCGCCGAGTACACCTTCATCACCGCATGCAGCAGCTCGATCCCCGGCACGATCCCAGCCTGATCCATCTCCAACAACAGCCTCGCCGCGTCCTTGGGTTGGCGGGGGATGAGGGCGGGGTCGAAGAGCGGCCAAAACGTCGCGAGCGTCTTGGGGACCTTGTAGGCGTCCATCGTCGTCCTCAGCTTCTGAGCGAGGAGGTGGAGGACCCAGGAAGGCGGGGAGCTGAGGTCGGTCGCTCGGGACCTATGACTCGTGAGAGCGGCAAGGCAGCGCGCGAAGGCCCTGCTGTCCATGATCTGCCGCTGCTCGGGCTTGCAGACCCAGTCGACCGTCTCCCGCAACGCGACGTAGTGGCGAACCTTGAGTAGGAACTGGATGCACCTCGCGGCGAGCAAGCCCTGGTTCGGGAGGTCGAGCTCCTTCCGTCGAGGAGAGATGAGCATCGAGGCGAGGTACGGCGCGTCCTCGCGCCTGCGCAACAAGCCAGGGATGGCGAGGAATAGCCAGTCGGGGCATTCGACTCGCTCCCTATCCTCTCCCCCACTCTCCAACAGGCCCAACCGCTCGAGCGCGTAGACTGCGTCCCGCTGCGCGAGGACGTCGACCCAGATGGCGAGGGTTTGGGCTGGGATTCGCCGGTTCTCGAGGAGAGTCGAGAGGAGGTGGGAGGGGAGGTAGTGGCCGTGGGCAAGGGCACGCGCGATCCAGCGCGTGCGGACTTGGAAGAGGTGGTGGGACGAGGTGAGGGCGTGCTGGTGAGGGATGGGAGCGCGTTTTGGTGGAGGAGGTGGAGGAGGTGGAGGAGGAGCTGGGTTGGAGGCCGGCATTCGTTAAAACTCCCTTCTCGCGGGACTGGGCTGAACGCACCTGCAGCACGGCTTGGAGCTGTGCTTGGGAGAGCCGAGTGAACCTGGACAGAGCGGTGTCGGATTCGGAGTGGGAGAGAGTTGGCGAACATTCAAGCATGGCTCTTGGGAGTGGTGTGCTGTATTCTTAGGCGAGGATCGAGTCCAAGAGAAGCCACGGCGGCTGAAGCTGGCGACCCGGCGAGAGGGCAGAGGAGGGCAGGAGGACAAGAGGCGACGGCGACGAGGGACTCCTTCTTCCTCTTCAACTCTCATCTTCGTGAGGATCACTGCCAGGAGCAGGAACTAGAACTGCAGAGTGCAGATCTTGAGCTACAAGGTACGCAAGGCGCAAGGCGCAAGCCTTCATGCAACCGAGTGCGCCGTGCTGACCTCCCTCTTCTCCAGGGGCCCCTCGCCATGCCTGCTTCCCAGCTTCCCCCAGAAGCTATTGCCCGTATACTCAGCCTGGCCACTCGGGAACTCGTCGGGGAGGAGCGTCTCAGCCCAGCGGGAACGACCGTCTTCAGCACCGTCACCTCCTTCCTCCGCTCCACGTCCCTCGTCCACTCGATCTGGAGGCCCATCGCGCAGGAGCTCCTCTTCAGCAATGCTCTTCTGAACGAGCGCAACTTGGAGAGGTACTTTGAGCGATTGGAGGAGGTGGGCTGCCGGGGGTGGGTTCGCAGGGTGTTCTTGGGGCCTTTGAAGGGTAGTTCCGCGCCGCTGTTGGACCGCCAGCTCCTCGTCGCGCGCCTCGTCGAGGAGCTCCCTTCCCTGGAGGAACTCGAAACGTTTGAATGCGTCTGCTCCGTTAATACCTTCTTTCCTCTCAAGGACACGGGTGGTGCGCCTTGGTTTCCCTCTCGCTCTGCTGGCTTCAGTTAACGCTTTGTTCCGCAGTGATTCGCCTTGGATTCACGAAGAACAGTTCCCTCTCCGGGATTCCACGACGTTCCTCTGCCTCCCCCCCATTCACGACCGTGACTGTCACGAACGTGTAGTCCCACCTCATCCCCTTCACGCTCCTCCTCTCCTCCCCCATCTTCCGCGACCTCGCGCACAGCCGCCTCACGAGCTTCTTCAACCTCTTCACAAGCTGGTCGACGGGCGTTCGAGGCCTCCTCACGGCGCTCCATCTCGAATACACCACTTCCCTCACCTCCGCCCCGCGCGACCCATTCGACTGGAAAGGCTTCGAGCGCCTAACCACCCTGCGAACCCACCTCCATTTCCTACCACCTCCCACCGACCTCCCTCCATTCATCAAGATCCTCGAGATCTTCCCCACTCCTCCGGCCACCACACTCCTGCCGACCCCCACTTCCTCGCGCTCAAAATTGCGGACCGCGTCCTGCTGGGAGTGATTGCGCATCTGCAGGGGTTGGAGAGCTTGGTGATTCCCGAGGTGTGGAGGAGCGAGGAGGTGGAGAAGGCGTGCGAGGAGAGGGGAGTCAAGTTGGGATGAGGGGAGGGATGGTGCTGGAAATTCGAGCTTGCCTTGCTCGGTACTTGGTTGGAGAGCGGAGCAGGAAAGCGCGCGAGGTGGATCTGGAGCGAGGAGAAGACGACCGGAAGAAGAACGTCGAGCGCTCACTCCGAAATTGCGGCGTAGCCTCGCCTGCTCCCCATTAAACCCAGTAAACCTCTACCCCAAACCTCTACAAAAAAAGACGAAACCCCCAGCTCAGGGCACCCCAGGCCCAGGAAGACCTGCAAGCCACCATATCAGCACCAGCCCATCTTCGAAAACAAAAGCGAGAACAAAACGCACCTGCACAAGTCCACGTCGCGTCCCTAGCACTCGGCTTCCCCACGACCTGATACGGCGCCAGACCGAGGCATTCAGCGACCGTGACGAGCTTGTAGCCCGCTTTGAGGAGCTTGGGAACGACGACGGGCATGACTTGGTTCGCTGTCAACGTCTTGACCTCTGTGGGGACTGTCTTAGCGAGCCAGCGCGGACGGAAAGGAGGGAGAGACTTACCGTGGCTGAGGGACATGTGCGGCTTGGGGTAGGTCTTGGAGAGCGCGTCGTAGCTCGCGATCATCTGCTTGGCTGAGAGCGAGGGTACGGCCGAATCCCTGCCGTCGAAATCCCAGGTGACGGCTGTCGGGAGAATTCTTAGCTGGATCCCGAGAAGTGGGAAGAGGGAGACTCACTGTAGTACCCCCGTGCCCTGAGAACCTTGAGTGAAGCTGCGTCGATACCGCCGAAGGGCTGCAAGGAGAGGGTCAGGGGACGCTGGCGGGATGGAGGAGGGGAACGCACGGGGCGGAAGAAACGGGGCTTGACGCCAATGATCTTCATGAGCGCAGTTTCGACCTGTGTAGGGCAGTCAGCGAAAGCAAGAGGTCGAGCGAGGAGGAAGCACGAACGTGAGTGAGTTGCCGGTTGAGCTGGGCCGCCGTGATCTTGGTAGCGTTCACGTGGCTCCACCTGGGACGACGGTTTAGCGCGGTTCGAAAGCTTCCGCAAGCAGAGGACGAACGTGTGAGATCCGATGAGGTGGCCTGCCTTGTACCTCGCCTTGATCTCGTCTGCATGATCGTAGATGCCTGAGGAGCTCCGGCCATCAGCTGGCGTTCCCAATACCCTCTCCTTCCCCAGCTTACAGCGAAAGTTGGCCCCGTTGACAAAGAAGGAGCCCTTGCTCTTGCTCTTGTTCAGGAGAGCAGGGATGCTGTAGCCGATCTCGTGCTGGCAGAACGCCCACCGGTCAGCTCCGCTCCTCCCAGCCGAGGAATGCACGCACAGGACCATCATCAAACGTCAGGGCAAAGGTCCCGCTCTTCTTGCACGTCTTGATCACCGTCGCGCTCCCAGTCCCTCGCTTCTCGAGTTCCATCTTAAGGGGCTCCACAGGGCTCACTCCCGCCGACGCCGAGACGAGGAGAAGAGCCGAAGCAAAGAAAGACTTGAAGAGCATCGTTGGCGGCCTGAACTGAAGGAGGAGGAGGGCGGAGGAGGAGGTGCGAGGAGGAGGTGCCGGCGCACGGGAGGAAGGAAGGAGCGTGGGGCGGCGACTGGGCGAGGTAACGGACCTGGGCGAGGGTGGGAGTGCCACAAGGGCGGTGGGAGGAAAAACGAGACGATTGAAGAACAGGAGAACGGAGGGAGAGCAACCTTCGAGGAGGAGGTTCGTTCGTGTCCTCGCTGGTCTGCCTGGGACGCCTACCCGCCGACCTCGAAGCCTTGGATTACGCTCTACAGGCACCCACTCGCTCTTGCTCTCACTGGCAAAGGCTCTCAGTCGGCGACAGCAACCTCCTCTTCTCGCATCCCCCAAGCTTTGGATCCTTGGACTTCACCACTCCGCCTTGCCGGACGGATTCGGGATGGGATTGGACGAGCGGGGGAGCGTAGGCGGTGGTCCCCATCAAGCACAAGGCGAAACGTGAAGCCTCTCGCAAGGACGCCAGGCTCTCGAGATGCGCGAAGGAGGACACGCTCTTTGCAGTTTTTGAACCGGACGTTTCGCGAGCTGGGGGTTGTGGCCTTGGAGATGCTTGGGAACAAGGGGGGATGCGGCTGAGAAGGGGATGGAGCGGAAGGAGGAGCTGGCTCGGGAGGAAAGACTGCGCGTTGCGTTGCTGAACGATGGATGCTGTGCGAATCTCAGCTTTCGTTGGGGGGATCCTTGGTGCACACTGAGCAGCAGAAAGGAAGACGCGTTGACTACGTTGATCCTAGTCTTACTATCTCCCGCTCCTCTCCCACCAGCCTTCCGCCTCGCGCTCCAACTGCCTCGACGCTCGAGCTCGACCAAGAGCAAGCAGCGGAAATTCTCCTTCGCATGCCTCCCTCACCAGCTCGCGAGCGATTCTGCACGCTCTCGTACTCTGGCCTACTATTGAGTGAACAAAAGAAGGAGCCTGCTCAACTTGCTCAAAATCCAGAGCTCGATACTTCCGCGGACTCTCGCCCCCGCTCGCTCTCTGACTCCTCCCACCAACTCGCTAGTGATGGCCGACACTCCCCTCTGCTCTGGATGCCACAAGGCGGGGAAGCTCTGCTGTGCAAGGTGCTACGCTGCGGGCGTCGAAGCCTTCTACTGCAGCGAGGAGCACCAAAAAGCTGTGAGTCCTTCTCGCTGCCTCGTCTCCTTCTCCCCTGCTCCCCTTGACGCCCTCGAGCTCCACTGATAGCCCTACTTCTGCAGCTCTGGCCGACGCACAAGCGGTTCTGCGGCAAGGCCGATCCTGCGTTCCAGCCCGAGCTCTCCAAACACGAGCTCAGCTTCTTCACCGACCACTACCGCCGAGAGAAGAGCCAAGGTCAGCAAGCGACGCCCTTCTTGCGATCCGGACCGAGCTAACGCGAAGCTTCTCTCGACAGGATCGTTCTCGCTCGCGAACCACCTTCAGAACCTCGGCGAGGAAAAGAAGCTCTACATTCGCACGTCCAACCTGCTCGCCGTCATCGAACGAGGCGTAGCGACGCCCTTCGACGCAGGACCCTCTTTCCAGCCCTTCATGACCTCAACCTGGTGGCTCGACTTCCCTCTCAAATCCCTCGTGCCAAGCTCCGACTTCTACAAGGCGATTCTCAACCACTCGACGATGGTCGACAACGCCGCTCGACGCAATGGCGATCTGCTGGAAAAGCCGCAGTTGGAATCGTTGCTGGGGCGGATCGACCTGGAGGCGCGAAGGATGGATCGCGGGGTGGGAAGCGAGGAGGCGAGCAAGAGGTTCAGGGCGAAGCTTGCGAAGATGCCGACGATCTTGAAGATGGGGTCAAAGTAGTACGCAGGAGCTTGGAACGAATACGATGGGAGGGTGCTTTGAAGCGTTCGAGAGCAAGGCTGTGAGGATTCGCCAGCGCCCTGCGAGCGAACAATCCCAAGCTCGGCAGCGAGTTCCGAGTCGTCTCTCTCTCTACCGGGACCAAAGGGCTCTTAAACGCTCTAAGACAAGCTGCGAAAGATCAGAAGCGCCTTCCTGGATTCACAGCGACGGCGCGGATCTGGTCCAGCTAAGCCAATTCGTTCCGCGGAATCCGCGATTCTCCTCTTTCTCTCCTCCCACATCCCGCGCACGATGGTCGACACTCCCCTCTGCTCAGGCTGCCACACCAAAGGCAAGCTCCGGTGTGGAAAGTGCCACGCTGTCGGATTCGAGGTGCGCTACTGCGGTGCGAAGCATCAGAAAGCTGTGAGTCCCTTCCCTCTCCCTGCCTCGCCTCCGCCTCCTTCTCCCTTACCGCACTCTACACCTCCCTCCCGTCCGATAGCACGCACAGCCTGCTGACAGCCGTTCGCTCGCAGCTCTGGCCAACGCACAAGTGGTTCTGTGGCAAGAAGGACCAGGCGTTCTTCCACCCTGCTCTCGCCACAGAGGAGACGGCGTGCTTTGCCCAGAATTACCAAGGAGGACAGGAGCCAGGTCAGCAGCGCGATTCTCCTTGCCCACCCCTAACGAAAACTTACGCAAGACGCCTGATCAGCCAACAAGTTCCTCCAGCTCCTCGGGACCGACAGTGCTCTCCACGTTCGCATGATGAACGTGATGAATGTCACCAACTCGTTCGACGCAGGTCGCTCCCTCCAACCCTTCACGACTACGACCTACTGGGTCTTCGCCTCCCACCTCGAGCGCGAGGCACCTACTTCGAGCTCCAACTTTTACAAAGCGGCGCTCAACCTCTCGACGATGGCGGACAACGCTGCCCTACGCGGGGGAAATCCGTTGGAGAAGGAGCAGGTGAAATCGTTGCTGGGAAGGATGGAGATGGAGGCGCGGAAGGTGGATGCGGAGATGGGAGGGAACGAGGCGCTCAGGACGTTCAGAGGGCAGCTTGCGGAGGAAGGGATGCTTGCGGAACTGCCGGAGGTCTTGAAGATGTGGATCAAGTAGTGGGCAGGAGCTTGGAATGAGGGGAGCGAGGGTGCTTGGGCGCAATCGAGAGGAGAGCGGCAGTCGACGTCTGGCGAGCGATCGGCGATCCTAGCTCAGCGTCCTTGCGAGCGAACGCAAACGGCATGGAGGTGTTGAGGAGCTTTCACAGCAGGCTGCTGGGCTTGCTGGAGCTTTTGTGAGCGCAGCATGGGGGAAGCTTGGAGTTCGGAGGGGTCGTCGGCCTAGCAAGCAGTCTGAATGGAACGGGGGAGCAGGTGTCGCGAGAAAGGAGAGCAGGAATCCTCCACCAGTCACCCAGCAGCTCCGCCAATACTCGACTTACAACAACATTCCTTCACCAACCCACTCGCTCCACCCTCACCCTCCCCACCCTCGCCCTCACAACTTCCCTCTCCCCCTCCTCCTCCGTCGCACTCTCCAACACTCCCCTCTCCTCCCCACCCAGCGTTAGCTCCCTCAATCTCTCCCTCAACCTCGCCCGCTGCTCCAACAACAAGCGCGTGTAGGGACTCTCTCCTCCCTCTTCCTCCGTCTCTCTGCCCCCCTCCTCCCCACCAAGCCTCGCTCCAGCCTCTCCAGGAAACGTCGCTCCGACCCCAACGGCAATCCATTCCCACCCCTCTGGCGGCTCAAGGCCTGGTACGATTGCTGGCCGGACCCCAGCAGCGGCGGGGGGATGGCGAGCGCGTCGTCGTTCGAACGAGGCGATTTCCGAGTCGGACATGAGAGGGAGGGAATCCTGGATGAGGCGGATTGGGGGTGGACGGAATGGGGTAGAGTGCGAGTGCGTTTGGGTCGAGTGTGTGCGGCGGTGGGGTTTGGCGAGAGGAGGTGGAGGAGGGTGGGAGAGGGTGCGGCGGTGGGAGGTTGAGGAGGTGGAGGGTGCTGAAGGCTGGGCACGGTGAGGTGGTCGAGATTTTGGCGGAGGAGAGGACTGGAGGCGAGGTGGATCGGGGGGGGAGAATTCGGAATTGTCGAGTTCGTGCTCCTCGGCGCAGGTGCACACTCCATCATGCGCGAGCTCTCCCACCATCAATACAGCGCAATCGCAAACCTCTTCCTTTGTCCGCTCCTTCGCCTTCCCTTTCCGTTTTGCCTCCCTCCACGTCCTCAGAATCGGCGTTTCCTCCTCCGAAGTCGACGTAGGCGGAGTCTCCTTCCCCTCCCTCCAGCCGATCCCGCTCCCGATACTCCGCTTCGGGATAGGTCTCACGACCTTCCCTTCTCGCCTTGGCTTTTCGTACCTCAGCGGTGCGAGCGGCGCGTCTGCCAGCTGGGAGGGCAGGCGACCGGCGAGACCCATGAGGCGGAGAGTCGAGCGAGGCGTAGCTGGTGGAGAAGGTTGTGGGGGAGAGGTGGCTTCCACGAGAGAACGGAGGGAGACGCGGGAGGAGATGGAGAGGGATGATGAGGGACGAGGGCTTTGTGAAGCCGGAGGTGGGCGAGGGACAGGGATGGGGGTGGTGAAGGATGCGCGGAAAAGGCGAGGCGAGGTAGGAGTTGGTGTAGCTGTCGAGGAGGGGGAGGGAGAGCGTGTGCTGGCGGCGGAGGCGGGTCGAACGAGGCCCATTCCAGAGGCGATACGGAGCAGTCCCTCGACGAGTTTGGCAATCTCTTCCTCCCTGCCACGTACAACGTCCTTGATCTCAACCCGCTCCATCACCTCCCCTCGGTGATCCAGCACGACCCCGACAGCTGCGACGAGGAACTCGGTGACCTCTGTTCGATGTCGGCGCTCCCAGGAGGACCGCACGTCCTTGGCGACTTCGAAGCGGGTTTCGAGGAGGGATTCGAGGAGATAGAGGAGGAGGGAGGGAGTGGCGAGGGAGAGGGAGGAGAGGGTGATGGGGATGAGGAGGGACGCGAGGAGCGTGTTGAGAGATGGGAGGAGAGGGTGCGGGTCGGTGCCTGCGGGAGAGCTGGTCAGCACCTGAAGCTCCACCACTCAAGTGTGCACGTACGGATGGGCGTTCGCGTGGATAGCAGTGAAGAGGACACGCTGGAGAAGGCGGAGACGGAGGTCATCGTGCGTTGTTGTTTGGGCGGTCAACGAGGTCCACGCCGCCTTTTGTGGAGCTGCAGCTGGCGCACCGAGTAGCCCAGTAATTCGAGCCTCCCCACGGCGTCAACTTGACGACTTGGAAAGCGGAGGGAGAAGTAGGAACGAGAGAGAGAGTTGACTCGGCGCCGTGCCCACACGCCGCTCGAGCCAATTTATCGAGATCCTCTCCGCGTCTTTCGGGGACAACTCTCCCAAACAGCTGCCCAGCAGCCATGTTCAACATCAAGAGGTTCGACCCTTCGGCACCAGCTCCCTCCGCCGCTCCTACAGACGCCCTCTCGTCCCTCGCCGCCAAAATCGAAGAGCGCAAGCGCAAGCGCTCAGCAGCCGACGCCGACCTCGAGTCCCCCTCCTCCGCCGCCCCCGCACCTCCTACCACCGCCGCCGCCCCCGTAGAAGAATGGCAGCCAGCAGCTGGAGAGTCTCCCGCCGAGAGGGAGAAGCGCGAGAAGCGTGAGAAGCGCCAGCAGCGGATGGGGGTCACCTTCGCATCCGAGCCAGCGGGACCTTCGGGCTCGATGTACGTGCCTCCACCGGTGGAGCAGCAGTGGGGAAGACAGCAAGAGGCGTACGAGAGCACTGGGGCAAGCGCGTTGATTCACCCTGATCGGATGGGAGCGCCGGCGTTGAGGAAGGAAGTCGAGAAGGAGCCCAAGGCGCCCAAGGCGTTGACGCCGAGTAGGAAGAAGTACCTCAAGAAGAAGAGGGAGCGCAAGGCGGGGAAGAAGGCGGGAGAGACAGCTGTGCGCAAGGCGAGCAAGCGGGCCAAGGTCGATCCGGAGGTCGAGGTCGAGGGCGAGGGGGACAAGGTCGAGGGAGCAGAGGACAGCGACGACAGCGACGATTCGGACGACGAGCGGTATCGCAACAAGAAGGCAGAGGAGAAGCGGCTCGACATCCACAAGAAGAAGGAGGAGCGCAAGGTCAAGCGAGATGAGAAGAAGGCGGAGCTGCGAGCTCTTCGCGCTGCTGGACTCCCTGCTCCTCCTCCTACCGTCCGCGTTCTTCCTACCGCCGCTCCCACTCCCATTTCTACCGACCTCCCCACTCCCTCTGCCGAATCTACCGCCGAACCCACCGCCGAAGACCTCGAACTCGCCGTCGAAGCCGAGCAGCGCGCCGCTCGTAAGGAAACGAAGCGCCTCAAGCGATCCACCCGACGCCTCTCCCCCGCCCCTCCATCCCCCTCGACTTTGATCCCCACCGCTCCAACCACCGAACGCTCTCCTTCCCCCATTCCCGAACTCCCTCTCGAAAAGGAGGAGCCCGCACCTCTCCTCCGCCTACCAGGCGCAACTCGCCCTGCTCCTCCGAGCAAACGCACGCTGGGAGCGCTCAAGGTTCACGAGAGCGTGCGGCAGAAGACGGTGGTCGATCCGGAGCTCAAGGTCTCCTTTGTCGCTGGAGGAGAGCTGGGAGTCGGCGAGCGGGGAGTGAAGAGGTTGGGAGAGATGGGGTTCACCGAGGCGTTTGCAGGTGCGTCCTTTCTTTTCGTCGCGGGAATTCGGGAGCTAATGGACTCGAATCACAGTGCAAACCGCTGTCTTCCCTCTCCTCCTTTCGAACGGTCGCGCGCTCTACGCACCCTTCGACCCTCCCCGCGACATCTGCGTTTCCGCACCCACAGGAAGTGGAAAGACGCTGTCTTACGTCGTTCCCATCGTCGAGGTGCGTTCCTCCCCCCACCGGGCGAAGGTCACGTACTCACAACATGCGCAGACGCTGAGCACCCGCATCGTCACGCGCCTGAGGGCGTTGATCTTGCTTCCTACGAGGGATCTCGTGGCGCAAGTTCGGGAGACGTTCGAGGCGTTTGGGAAGGGGACGGGGTTGAAGGTGCGTTTAGCGATTCTCGGGAGGGAGCAGGAGCTGATGAGCGGTTGCAGCTTGGGACTGCTACGGGACAGCATTCGTTTGCGCAAGAGCAGCTGGCGCTTGTTGGAGATGGCGTGCAAGAGTACGTTCAAGTTCGTGGATCGAGGGACTGAGCTGACGGGGAGTGCAGAGGCTCGCAAGGTGGATCGAGCAACGTCGATATCCTCATCTCCACCCCTGGACGACTGATGGACCACATTCGCTCGACTCCTGGCTTCTCCCTCCAGCACCTCCGCTTCCTCGTGCGCCCTCCTCTCCTTCTGGAGCGAGCTCTGCCCTAACGAACGTGTCACAGGTCATCGACGAGGCGGATCGGCTTCTCAACCAGTCCTTCCACGACTGGCTTCCTAGCATTCTCGCTGCCCTCAAGCCCCCTGTGACCCTCACTGAGCGTAACAATGGCGAGACGACGGCTGACGTCCTGGCGCCTGAATGGTGGGATGCGAGCGTCGGACGCGTCGAGTCGGATTTGGACGAGCGGTGCTTTGCGTCGGTACGTTCCTTCCTACCTCGGGGGCGATTGTAGAAGCTGACGTGTCAATCAACAGTGCCAGAAGCTGTTGTTCTCTGCGACGCTTTCGAGGGACCCTGCGAAGATTGACGCGCTGCACCTGAACCGACCAGTGTACGTCTCGGTCGAGGATGGACTGGACGGGAACGCCGACGACGACGAGATCGACGACGAGCTCAAGTTCACCCTCCCCGCGACTCTCAAGGTTCGTTCCTCTCCTCTCCTCCCTCGCGACGCCTGCTGATCTCCAGCGCAGGAACACATGATCGTCTCCCCCGCCTCGCACAAGCCTCTCTACCTCTTCCACCTCCTCCACACTCTCGCCCTCGACTCTGCCCTCTGCTTCACCAAGTCCGTCGAAGCCGCCACTCGCCTCGCCAAGCTCGTCGAGTTATTCGAGGAGGAGCGTACCAAGCTCGCCCCCAAGGAGGAGGAGGAGGCGCAGAAGAAGGTTGTCGTCAAGGCTTACTCGAGTGAGCTACCACCGAGCGAGCGGACCAAGATCCTTGCGAGCTTCAAGAAGGGGGAGATTCAGATGTACGTCCTTTCGTCTCGCTCTGTGCGAGGGGTGCTGACTTTGGCGCAGGCTCATTTGCTCCGACCTCATTTCGCGCGGTATCGACCTCCCGCACGTCTCGCATGTCATCAGTTACGACGTTCCGACCGATATGCGCAAGTACGTGCACCGTGTTGGACGAACGGCTCGCGCTGGCAAGTCGGGCGACGCCTGGAGTTTGGTCGAGGATCAGGAGGCGCGTTCCTTCCTTCCTGGCGCACGTGGGACGAACGCTGATAAGTCCTCGAGCAGGCGGCGCCGTTCAAGGCTATCATGACGAGCGCGCAACATCTGCAGAAGATTGCGAGGGTGCGCGTCAAGGACCATGCGGTGGAGCCGTTCGTGCCGCAGTACCAGGTTCGTCATTTTTTTGCGGAGGAACAGGGGGACGTCGCTGATGAGTTTTTGCAGGTCGCGCTCGAGAGGTTGAGGGTGCATTTCGCGACGGGGAGGGAGAAGGGGGAGAAGACGGCGTGAGCTCGCGAGAGGACGCCGGGCTGGAATCATTCGTCGTTCGCAAGAGGCTTGTTGGGCGCTGCTCTTCTCTCGACTGCTTCGACAAACCCCTGCGATTCGGCGTTACAAGCTCCCCATTCACTTCATCGCCGCCTTCACGAAAACGGGCAAGTCGGCACGAATCCTCTCGAACGACTTCCTCCCCGCCTCGCACCGCTCTGCCTCATCCATCCTCCGCGCCGCCAGCTCCACCCTCTTCATCAAGGACTCAATCTGCTCCTTTTCCAGCAAGTCTCCGCCCCGCTTCGCGGTGTTGTCGATCATCGCAAAGAGGTCGAGCACCGCTTTGTAGTAGTCGGAAGTCGCAGAGGGCGAAAGGAGATGAAGAGCGTCGTTGATAACCCACATGACTGTGGTCATGAAGGGGTGAAGAGAGGGTCCTAGGTCGAGGTGGAGGTGCTCTTCGATATCTCTGGTGTAGTTGGCCAAGCGAACGGTGTTGATGCAGTCCTGTCCGCGGCTTTGGAGGCACCGCCAGAAGGTTTCAAAGGTAGCTTCTGTGGTTTGAGATGCGTGAGGCGCGTTCCTAGGAACCGCCCGACCGCCTCTTCACTCACTGGATGCCATAGACGTGTTTGGAAATTCCCTCGTGAACATCTTGATCTCGGCTTGGTCTTCTTGCCACAGAACCACTTGTGCGTTGGCCAGAGCTTCGACCAAACCGCGGTCAGCGTGTGCGGCTCGAAGGGACGTTAAGAGCGAGGGAAGGAAGGACTCACGGCCTTCTGATGCTTCGCACCGCAGTAGCGCACTCCGATCCCACGGAGTGGCAGCGCGCGCAGCGGAGAGTTTTCTTGCGGTCGCAGCCAGAGCAGGGAGGAGCTTCGTCCATCGAGCAGAGTTTGGTCGAGGAGAGAGGGAGGCGCGGTCTCCACGGAGGTTTTGAGGCTTCCTCCTTTCCCTCCTGCCACTCGCTCCTGCTTCGAGGTCATTGAAACAGCTGCTCCACAAGGACTAGGTGCGCAGCCGTAGCCCTGCCAGCCCTCGACGTTCGCTGATTCCATCCCCAGCAGTCGCTCCTCTAGCTCACCTCGCTCGAATCCTCTGCCCTCGCCACCCTCTCCGAACGATGCCCGCCACCTCCTTCATACCTCCCGAGATCGTATCAGAGATCCTCAAGCACGCCACGGCTCAACTCGTCGAAGGAGCCGCCGCGACCGCTTTGCCGAATTCCCGGAGGACGTCCGTCTCAGCTGGAGCCCCGTCACCGACTTTCTCCTCGTAGCGTGCCTCGTCAACATCACCTGGCTCCCAATGGCTCAGAAGCTGCTGTTCAGCAACTCGCTTGTCAGTACGAAGAACGTCGAGCGATTCTTGGAACGCCTGGACGCGGCGGGACTTGGGCCGACGGTGCGGCGAATCACGATCGGAGACGACGGAAGAAGCGAAGTAGGCACGGGCAGGACTAGAATGATCCTGAGGAAGGTGCTCGATCTGCTCCCTGCGATTGAGGAGGTCGAGTTCTTCGATTGCCGCGTCGCTGAAACCTGGCCTGCGAAGGAGAAAGGTACGAGACTCGGTTCTGCCGACTTGGAAGTTGTCCCTCCTCATTCTTCCCTTCCTCCATAGGCTACAACATCAAGCGATATCGGTTCACGAACACCAGGGGCTGGTGGAGCGATGCCTCATCCCCTGATTCCGACACGCCCTCCAACGCCGCCTTCTCCTCAAGCCCACGTCGCGCACTGTGCCTTGTTCCTCGAGAGGTACGGAGGGACTGTCAACGAGGTCGCCTGGCTCGATCCCAGGGTGGACGATATGGACAACTTCGGCCAGCTCCTCGAAGCCGCCTCTCGCTACGCGCCGCTGCTCAAGGCGCTTCGCTGGGAGCATTCGACGCTACTTCCACACGGCACCGAATTTGGCCAGACCAACAGTTCCGAATTCTTTGACGAGGAGGACATGATCAGGCCCTACTTCAAATGGCCGCCACTCCCCTCCCTCGAACGCCTTCGAACCCATCTCGACTTCCTCCCTCGCCCAGCTCGCGAAGGTTGCCTCCCTCCCACCCTCCTCGTCCTCAAGATCGTCCCAGCCCCTCGCATGGTGTGGGGAACTCCCGGCCGAACGGATCGCGAGCCGACGCAGCTCCTCACCTTGACTCTCCACGACCTGCCGGAGCTGCAGGAGCTGGTGTTCGAGCGGAAGTTTTGGTCGGAGAAGTGGTCAGGGCGTGCGAGAGGTGTGGAATCAAGCTGGTGGATTGGTGGGCTTGAGGAGGATCGGCGCTGGGCTTGCGAAGCAATGCAGACTGGAGCTTGGATTCATTGAGGATCCGTCGTCCGCCTTCCCTACCGCTCCGTCTGGATCGAGGATCCCCAGGGATTCGAGAGCACGAGAACCAGCATTGGATCCTTCACCTCGTCAGAGAGAAGCGAGAGCGCAAGCCGAAAGAGCAGAGCGAGCGAGCGAGAATGTCCCAAATCCCTTGCCTAAGTATGTAAGTATTGCACAATGAAGTGGGGGCAGCTATGGGGCGAAGTATGAGGCGGGAGGGCTATTAGATGCTAAGGAAGTTATACAAAGCGACAAAGCGCGCGAATCCAGTGTCCAAAACACGAAAAAAAAAGTCCATCAAGTGCTCGCCCGACCTTTCGGCGACGTCGAGCCCAGTCGTTTCTTGAGGAGCTTGCTCGAGGGTGCAGCGGGGAGCGGACGAGTAGGGATAGGAGGAGTAGGTTCGAGGAGGGATTCGTCGATGAGGGGTTCTCCGCAGCCTGGTGGGCACATGTCCTGCGAGGGAGGGTCAGCGTGGAGCACGGAGAGGCGGGGGTCGAAGACTGACGGAGCACTTGAGGTGGCATCTGCGCGAAAAGGAGTCAGCGACGACGACGAAGGGAAGAGAAAGGACGACGACGAACCTGAACTGGCAATCATCGCACTCCAAGAACGCCTTCATGATCCCCAGCTTCTTCTCGCACAGCCCGCACTTCGTCTTCGCCTCCTTCCTCTCCGCAACCCTCTTCCCCACCTCCCCACCCGTCTTCTTCCCCAAATCAACCACGCTCGGGTTATTATACGGCGCCAAGCTCCCCAAGAACCTCTGAAAGCCCGGTTTGATGAGCGAGAACCGATGGAGGGGTACAGCGGGTTGCGCGAGGAAGGTAGGGTGGAAGACGTCCTCGGCTTCGTCCGCGTACTCGGATCCACCATGGTTGATCGTCGCTCCCGCGATCGAAATGGCGTCCGTCCGAGCCGTCATGAACGAGATCCTCGAATCGAGTTTCGAGTCCGTCGAACGAGGTTCCGTCTCGTCGAGAAGGTTGGGAGTGCGCGGGAGGGAATCGTCGGATGAGGAGTCCTCGGCGGGGGGTTGGCGGATCCACGAGGAGGGGAGGGAGGGGAGGGAAGAGGCGGAAGAGGCGAGTCGGTCATGGGTGTTCTTGAATCCTCGAACGGTGAGAGTTGAGCTGGCGTACCCCGACTCCTTCCTAACGACGCTCGTCGAGTACTCCTCCTCCTCCAACAACCCCTTCTCACTATCCCCTCTTCTCCTCCTCCCATGTCCACCAACCTTGACCTCCGCCAACGCCAACATCGCCACCTCCAAATCCTCGCTCCCCTCGCTCCCACCACTATCCCTCCTCGTACTCCCCGCTCGAAAGTCTGGCAACCCAGGCGCAGCACTCCTCTTCCCCCTCTTGGTCGTACCCGCAAAACTGATGCTCCCAACATTCCACGTCCCGACTCCTCCGTCCGCAGGGGAAAGCCCGATCCCTCGCGCTTCCATAGCGAGGACTTCGACTTCGATCGAGCGGAGAGAGTGGAGGATGGCGAGGACGGGGGGACGGTCAGAGGGGTTGATAGAGAGGCAGGAGAGGGTGAGGGCGATGAGGGAGGGAGGGCAGTACGGGGAGGCGAGGGAGCGGATCTCGGAGGGGGAGATGCTGAAGGAGGGCATTTCGCGCTGAGGGGGGCGTTAGCGAGTCGCGTGCAGGGAGAGAGGGGAGAGCGTACCTTGAAGGTGTCGCCGTCGACGAGACGACGGGTGAGGATCTCGACAAAGATGACGCCGAGCGAGTAGACGTCCGTCGGGAGTCCAAACTCTTCGCCCATCAAGATTTCGGGACTCATATCTGCGTCCGAGCATTAGAAATTGCTCCGGTCAAACCAGCAAAAGGGAACTCACATCCATCAGTACCGCAATAGCTCATCCTCCGCATTTCCTCGTCGTTCTGCGCCGCGATCCTACTGAACCCAAAGTCGCACACTTTGAGCCGCTCATTCTCGGTCACGAGAAGGTTTTCGCCCTTGAGGTCTCGGTGGAGGCACTGTCGGGCGTGGAGGTACGCGACAGCGCGAGTGACGTCGATAGCGAACGAGAGACGGAGACGCCACTGCGATCGAATTAGTTCTGCGTTCGAGCGAAGAGGAGGAGGAAGACGTACGGGGAACGGCAAGTGAACGTGGTGGATGTAGCTCCTGAGGTTCCCGCGAGGGAGGTACTCGGAGATGATGAGGATTCGCTTGCGTCGCGATGCCGTCTTGGTCGTCGAAGGGGTTCCAGGCGCCGGCGGAGCGAGGCAGAGTCCGAGGTACTGGACGATGTTGGGGTGACGAGCTTCTTGCATGATCTTGCATTCGCGTTGGAAGTACTTGTCGACTGCGGGTCGTTTCGAGGTGGAGGGAGGAGGGCGACGGTCAGTGCGGAATCGAGGGAAGCGAGTGACCGAACGCACCATCGTACTCGCCGCTCTCCATGACCTCCTTGATCGCAACTTCGAGGCCGAGGTACTCTCCTTTGTAGACGCAGCCGAAAGATCCCTTGCCGAGGCGGGACCAGGACCTGTGGGAGGGGGGAACTAGCGTCAGCGAGGCCTTATTCAACCGCGGCTTGGGCTGAGCGTGACGGTGAGGAGCAGGGAGTGCAGGGGGAGGTTCAATCCCCCAGAGTGGGCGCAGTCGTCGTCGTCAAACAACAAAGTACGCGGGTGTACTTCGTGCTGAGCTGACAGGCACTCTCCCTCCTCCAGGCTTGCAGTCTAGCTCCACCCTCCCAGTCGCTCAGAACTTTCCAGCCCTCTCCCCTCGCCCTCCAAGCCCCCGCCAGCACCACTCCCTCCGTCCAACCCCGCGCAACCTCCCAAGACCCGTGCGTCATCCCACTCCTCTCCCTCCCCCGACTACGAGCACGCGGGGACTCACGTCTCAGGGGAAAGGTCGGCGAACGGGATCCTATCAAAGTGCTCCATCCTGGCGCGGCGGTGGGGAGTGCTTGAGTGGCGGGAGGAGAAGAGAGAGGTCCTCTCTTTTGGTCTGAGCCGGCGGTCGGGGCGGGAAGGCGTGCGGGGGGTCGTTAGGCGTGCGAGAGAGTTGGTGTTGGTGTCGTGGAAGCGCTGGATGGGTTGAGGGTTTAGGCTCGGAAGGTCGAGGGAGTCGAGAGGGGTTGTTGTTGTTGTCTACTCGCGGCCTGGAGAGAAGTCGTGTTCGTGTCGTTTAGTTCGTGAGTTCGTGAGTCGTTACGTTGGCGTAAAGGAGAAGTTGTCGACCTCAGAGTCGAATCGACTTTGCGTGACAGCGTGGTCGGGAAGAGAGAGAGGAGCTCACTCGAACGGATCGGCGCAAGTCGAACAGGAGGCGCCGATGATTCAACCCTGGTTCCCTCTGCTTTCCTCTCCACTATATTCCTGAAGAGTCTACCTGAATCTATCCTGGAACGGCGAGCAAACAACACCCAGATCCGCCTCTGAAAGAACAGCAAAACGGCGCATTCCAACCTCCTTCGCAGCTCCCCGCGAGCGTCATCTACCGATTCCTCTACATCTTGGACAGCCTCTTTCCCCTCTCCAAAATCGGCTTGATACTGTTCTCGTACCTGCTCACCAACCCATCAGCGCAATTCGAGCCCGACAAAGAGGAGGACGCACATCTTCTTCCTCTCATCCTCGTCTCCCGCGTTGAGGTTCAAGTCGTTCTGCGCTCGCTCGAGGAGCGTCTCGTACGCTCTTCCATCAAACTTGCCGAGCTGTTTCAACCCCATCAGTTCCCAACAGTTCCCAACCTCGAACGAAACGCGCGAAAAAAGACTCACAGCACTATCGAGATCGAAATCCGAGAACGCAAAGCTGTCGACGAGCCCGACGGCCTCTGGCAACAACTTCTGCGCCAACCGATCGATCTCGGCTCGAAGCGTCTCGATAGGTCCGTTGAGGATCTGCGCCGCCGAAGCTGATGCTGGGAGGGGAGCGAGGACGCCGAATTCGAGGAGTTCGGGGAGGGCCTGCTCAATCGTATGGAGGACGTACTGCGCTCTGCGTTAGTCTGCGCGTCGAGGGAGGGAAGGGGGGAGGACGAACAAAGTGGATGAGGTTCTGGACGACGGCTTTCTCGGCTGGAGCCACGCCCCGGCAGAGCAGTCCCTCCTCCTCGTTATCAATCGCCTCGAGCATCCTCCGCACGAGGAACGCCTCGACGATCCCCCTACTAACTGCCGTGCACTCATGACTGAGGTCTCCAAACTTCTTCCCAGCGCCGAGGAGCCGCTCGAGTCGCTGGACTTGGAGCGCAGCGCGGAGAGAGATGACTTGGAGGAGGACGGGGTGGGAGAACCATGAGCTCGGGGAGAGGGGGAGGGACGAAGTGGTGAGAGAGGTGAAGTAGGCGGAGGAGGGGGAGAGGGGAGTAGAGGGGTTCTGGCGGAGGGAAGCGAGAGTCTTGAGCGCTGCGCGAGCGACTTGGAGGTTGAGGATACTGCGACTATCGTCAGCGAGGTTTTCGTACAATGGGAAGAGCGGGACGAACAAGTTGTCGCCCTCGTACGTTGCGCTGGGAAGGTTGGTGGCGTAGATACGCCCGACCCCTGCGGCATCCATGAACCCGTGTCCTCCCATCGCGCGTCGCACGACTTCGACGCCCTCGACGACAGCGTTCGAGACGTAAGACTTGAGTCCAGACGAAACGGCGTGCGTCTCAGCGAGGAGAGTGGTGTCACCGTCAGCGAGCTGCGACGACATCGAGGAGTAGAGGTTTGCCTGCGAGGAATGATGAGTGAAAGCGAAGGGGAGCGGGGAGAGGGACGAACCATGTCCTTGCCGGCGGTGACGAAAACAAACGACTTGGCGAGCTGGGGGAGGATGCGCATGTACACGCCGGGGTAGGTGATGACCTGTCGCTCGACGCCGAATCCAGGTTGTCCCTTCTTGAGCTCTGGGTCGGCAAACTGACGGCGGATGTGGAGGTAGCGAGTCGAGATGGTGACCGCTGCGTGTCGAACCGAGTTAGAAAGGTCAACCCTCGAGGGAGAGCTCGAGCGCACCCTTGGCGAGCTGCCAGGCGAGGTTGCCAATCATCTGAGCGCGGATGAAGATCATTCCTCCGTAGCTGAGCTTGTCGTGAGGAGGCTTCGAGTAGGCTCCCTCGGCGGAGACCTTTGCGAAGCGGTTGAGCATCTGGTCCCGAGGGATTTTGACGTGGTTGAAGCGGGCCCCTGCAGATTCTCGCTCGTCAGGAACTGGCGGGAGAGCTGGGAGGAACACCCACATCCGTTGTCGACGGCCGTCATTCCACCGTGGACCTTGGGACCAATCTCGCCGGCCTGAACTCCAGGCATGACAGAGTGATCCTCGAGAGAGCGAACTGATCCAGCGAGCGAAGAGAGGACCAAGTCAGCAAGCTTCGCAGCCTCGGAGGACGTGAAGACGCACTCTGGCAGATGAAGAGGTGGGGTCCCATGTCGCGTCCGCCGAGAAGGAGGCGCGCCTGAACGACACCGTGAGTGGCCATGATTCCAAGTCCTCCGATCCACCTGCATTGAAGCATCAGTGCGTGCGAAAGCGGTCGCAGCGAGAAAGACGCACCACTTGGTGGCAGTGACTGTGGGCGAGTGGAGATCAAACTGCTGCGTCTTGGGATCGTACGTCGCGGTCGTCTCGAGCTCTGAATCAACAACAGCAGGTTAGCGATCGGCGGCGGCAGAGAGGAGGAAGGAGCGCACGCTGGACGTTCGATCCGTGCCCAAGCTCCGTCTGGAGGTAGCAACCCAGGATCTCGTGATTGAGGCACTTGGGCATCCAGATAGCCTGCTGCTCGTCCGATCCCTGCGCGTTGATCACGGGCTGGAAAGCTGCGAGCGAGAGGTCAGTGGCCGTCTTCAACCTTGGAAAGGCGAAAGGACCCACCGACTTCGTGGAGGTAGAGCCCAACGCTCTCGTCAGTGGCAGCGAGAGCCTCGATGTACTATAGAAAGGGGAGATCAGCTCCTCTTCCATCGGAGGTGGGTGCGGCAAGGACGCACCTCGACGTAGTCCCTGCGTTCGGCGTCAGCTCCTTCCTCCGGCACTCCACACCAAGACCGACTCACCAGTCATTGATATCAACCTGCTCAAACAGCCTCTTGGTGATCTCGAGTCCGCGCGCCAACCTCTCCTTGCGGGACATGTACGGCCTAGAGAGGAGTCGGAGCCCCACATCAGCTCCCTCTCCCTGCCGCCCTCCCACCGGGACTCACTTCTTGGACTTGTCAAAGACTGGATCCTCTGCGATGATCTTGGAGACGCGTTGGCGCATCTCAGCATCGCGCGATCCCTCGTTGAGGAGAGCGTTCAACTTGGCCGGGTTGAACGAGGCGGTTGCTCGTGCGGCGACGAGGTCGGTGGTCGATTTAGAGACGGTGGCTGCCATCTGAGTGTTCCTACGCCTGTTGGAGCGGTGGTGGGAGCTGACCCCTCCAAGTCTGAGGAAGTCTCCGCTAAATCGAGAGAGCGACGGCCGGCCTCGCCGTGAGCCCGAACGACGAGCGCGCGTTTAGGCACTTCTCTCCTCGTACGGCGGACTGCTTTCACGAGGAGGTAACACCTACATTAAACAAAACACGCGCTACTCCTGCATATCATCGTCGTCCCCTCCCTTCTCCGCCTTTGCACCCGCGATCCCAGGGAACAGCGAAGCGAGGTTCTTCGACGGCGTCGCCAAGCTCTCAGCCCAGATCCCCACAGCCTGTAATCAACCCATCAGTCCCCGCTCGTCGCGCGTTCGAAAGAGAGAAACGCACCTCCTCCATCGCGCCTTGCACGACCTTGGCACCCTCGACTCCCCACCTGAGCATCTCCTCGAACCTCCCCACTCCAACCCTCGTCTCCAAGCTAACCAGCGTGACTTTCCCACTCCTCGGCAGCACCGCCACCGTCAAGCAAGGCAAGGCGCTCTCCTCCGCCTGACAAAGGTCCAACATGGTCGTGCTCCCACTCCCGATCGTTCCGGCCTCGGCGTTCGAGTGAGGGACGGCGGGGGTAGAGAGTTCAAAAGGGGCGATTTGGGGAGGGGCGGTCGGGGAGATGGAGGGGTAGGAGGCGAGGGAGAGGGCGCAGACGTAGTCGGAGAGGGGGAGACCGGCTGAGATGAGGGCGAGAGTCGTGGCGTTGATGGCGGCTTGGAGGAGAGCTGCGAGTACAAGAGTAAGTAGAGGTTGGGCGGGAGAGAGGGAAGAAACCTACAGCCATCGACTTCGAGGACTTGGATATAGATATCGATCGAGCTGCGAGGGTAGAGGTGGAGGAGGAGGACGGGCTCGAACGTCGCCTTGAGAGAAGAAGCAAGATCGACAGTTCGTCTGTGGAGACAGAGAGTCAGTGGACGGGTTGGAAGAAGGAGGTTGGTGAGTTGCTGGCTTGGCAAACGCTGCCAGGCTACGGGGGAAGCGGGTATCTACTAGCTCATCACTTGCAACGAACGATGTTCGTGCTCCTGAGAAGCAGGCAAGACATCGAGCGCACTTCCCTCGTCGTTAGACTTTTTGCCTGGTGTGAGACGGGGCAAGAGCTCCTCGACAACGTCCAGAGAAGCGCGCGAGAGAGCCCATCCTCGACGGGCTAGCGACTGCCACTCCACGACGAGATCGTGTTACGTGGCGCAATCCGTTTGACTGAGGCACTCTCGCATTCGGCGCTGAAAGAGTCCGTCGTAGGCCCCTCTGCTCCCCAGCGGTAAACTCGGCCTCAGCGGCGAGTTCATCGGCGAACCTCGAAGCACTCGCACCGGGCGAACTACTTCACCCGGCTGCAGAGTGCAGGTCCGCCTCGAGCCTCGCCATCGCTGTCAACTCCCTCACCCGCTCAGCCGCTCCGGCCCCGACGAGGCATGACTGAGAAGGAACCCACACCTGTGTGCTTCACGAACACAGTTCGCAAAGGCTGCTGGCGTTGGACTTGCCTGGCAGTTCCCCCTCGGGGCGCGGGACGAGAGCATAGAGGAAAGGATACGAATCGTGCGGGGCGAAGCATCCCCGTTCTGTGCGAACTTCTTCGCACGATATGGGAACGCAGTCCGGCCTACTCGACGTCCTTTCCATCGTCTGGTCCCACAACATTGCGCAGAACGGCGAGCCACCCACGAGGCTCCGCCCGGGGAAGGCTCGGAGTGGTGAAGCACAGAAGCAAAGCGAGCGGCATTCGCTAAGCCTTCACGCGCGTCATCCAGAGCGTCTCCAGGCTGCCAGGCTGCGTCCGAGACCCTGCGTTCGCCTGGGACAGAGCCGCAGGTCCTCCCTCGACGAGCTGCTGTCGTCTTGCCGAGCAGTTCCACTGAGCCCCACCCAGAGCCTCCAGTGGGACAAAACATCGTCGAAATAGCACTGACTGCCGAGCGAACCTCTTCACTCAGCACAGCAGCGCGGCGTCCGTTCACTTGCCCCATCCCACTCGGAGCCCAACCAGCAAACCCAGCCAACCAACAGCTCACTCACCTATCCTTGCCACCCTTCCTCACTCCTCCAGCACTCCCAATCATCCTCTCACTCCACCCCGCAACGCCCACCTCGACATTGACGACCGCCTTGTCTCCCTTCCCTCCTCCTCCTCCCCCCGAGAAAGCTCCCGTCCTCACTCCCTCCCTCGGTCCAAACACGCTCGCGCTGACGCGAGTAAGGCCGTGAGTTACGAGGGCGTAGCCGTCTGCTGAGGCGGGAGGGGTGGGGAGGAGGGAGGAGGTCGAAGGAGGAGAGGGGAGGATTTGGAAGGAGAGGGACCGGAGTTCGAGGGGGAGTCGCGAATCCAGCCTGAGGTTGCTGGGGGTTAAAAGCTGAGTTCTTGATGCCATGGCGAGTGTTTGGCTGGGGTCCTATAGTCGACGGCGGTGGGGGAGGAAGCAGACCAGCGAACGAGCTTCCCAAGTCCTTTTTCGGCGGACTTCATCTGGCTGCTGCTTGACTCCAACCTCTTCCCCTCCAGGAACAGAGTCTCCTTAACGATGCCCTCCCTGTCACTCCAGCTGGTGGCCAAGTCGCCATCCACGGCGCCGTACGGCACTCTCGCCCTCGCCTACTTCCTCCAGTCCTTCCCCTCCGCCTCGCTCGACATCTCCTTCGTCCCCTCTCTCCCAGAGACCACCGTGGACGGCAAGAAGGAGTCTCCCAACGCGCTCCTTACCATTGACGGGTGCGTGGAGCTCGCTGGAGCACGGGGAGGGGACCCAGAGCTGATACCGCCCACAGAGAGCAAGTTGTTGGATCCGAGCAGGTTCAGAAGAGCCTCGCCGACGCTTTCGCCGCCGAGGGAGTCTACGGCAACTCGCAGGACGATACTGTCCAGGTGCGCATCCTCTGCCCGTTCGAGAGAGGAACCCAGCTGACGCCCCCGTGCAGATCGCCTCCCTGCTCCTTCTCCTCCCTCCCAGCCCTCCGACGTTCCCCTCCGCCACTGCGTTCCTCACCAAGCTCACCCAGCAGCTCACCCTTCGTACCTTTCTCGTCTCGCACGCCCCGACTCTCGCGGATTGGGCCATCTGGGGCGCTCTCAAGGCCAACACGATTGCGTTGGCTCAGATGCCTCGCTTCGTTCACGTCGCCAGGTGGTGCGTCCTCCCTTCTTCTCCAGAATCTGCTCCACCCCGAGAAGCTCAGCTAACCCAGCTCCACGCAGGTTCTCCCTCATCTCCTCCCTCGACCCCTCCGTCCGCGCCTCCGAGGACCTCGTCGCTCAGCTCAAGGTCAAGGCCCCCAAAGCTCCCAAGGCGTCCTCCTCCGAGCCCGCTGCGAACGCGACGTTCGACCTTGGACTCCCGAACGCCAAGATGGGTCAGGTCGTGTGCCGATTCCCTCCTGAGCCTTCGGGCTACCTCCACATTGGGCATGCGAAGGTGCGTTTTCTGGAGACTGCAAGTGGGAGTAGAGAGCTGATTTAGGCGGTGGGTTGGTCGCAGGCGGCGATTTTGAACCAGTACTTTGCGAAGCTGTACCAGGGTCGCTTCCTCATCCGGTTCGACGACACCAACCCGTCCAAGGAGAAGGTGAGCTCCCCTCTAACAATTCACTACCTTGAAAAGGAGCTGACGCCGGTAAACGCAGGCCGAGTTCGAGGAGTCCATCATCGAGGATCTTGCGCTCCTCGGGATCGAGGGCGAGAAGACGAGCTACACGTCCGACTACTTTGACAAGCTCCACATCTACTGCGTTCAGATGATCAAGGAGGGCAACGCCTACGCCGACGATACCGATCAGGAGACTGTGTGTTCCATTCTCTCCCCACTTCCCTCCCCCCCAGGCTCCATCTCCTCTCTCCGTCCCTCCCTCGCTCCCCGCACGAGCTGAACTCTCCCCGCAGATGCGTGCCCAACGAATGGACGGAATCCCCTCTGCGAACCGCGAAATGTCCCCCGAGAACACGCTCGCCCGTTTCGCCGAGATGGCGACTGGTTCAGAGGAGGGTCGTCGCTGGTGCATCCGCGCCAAGATCTCGTTCAGCGATCCCAACAAGGCTATGCGCGATCCCGTCATCTACCGTGGTAACCCCTTGCCCCATCACCGTACTGGGTGCGTTTCTCGCTTTCTCGGGTCTGGGGCAGGAGCTGATGCGGAACGGCGCTGCAGGGACAAGTTCAAGGTGTACCCGACTTACGACTTTGCGTGCCCGATCGTCGATTGCCTCGAGGGCGTTTCGCACGCGCTTAGGACGAACGAGTACCGCGACCGGAACCCCCAGTACCAGTGGATGCTCACGGCGCTCAACCTTCGCAAGGTCGAGATCTGGGACTACGGGTGCGTTCTCCTCTTTGCTCTTTCCCTGCCCAGATGCTGACCTTTTGGATGGACGCAGACGCATCAACTTTGTCTATACGCTCCTCTCGAAGCGCAAGCTCAAGTGGTTCGTCGACGAGAACCTCGTTCGCGGCTGGGACGACCCTCGCTTCCCTACCGTCCGAGGTACGCCCTCTCCTCTCTCCCTCTCCCACAGTGCGGTACTAACGCAGGAGGTCCGCAGGCATCCGCCGACGAGGAATGACAATCGAGGCGCTCACCCAGTACATGCTCCTCCAAGGCCCTTCGCAGGCCGTGACCAACCTCGAGTGGGACGTCATCTGGAACCTCAACAAGAAGGTCATCGACCCCGTTTCGGCTCGCCATGTCGCGTTGGAGAAGAAGGACTTGTGCGTCGGATTCGGAAGCGTGGTGGAGAGGTCGGAGCTAATGCCTTTTTTTGTGCAGGGTCAAGGTCACGATTACTGGGACTGGAACGCCGGCGCAGCCTGAGGGACGGACGATGCCCAAGCACAAGAAGAACCCCGATGTTGGAGAGAAGACGACGACGTTTGCGGATGTCATCTACGTCGAGCAGGAGGATGCCAAGTCGTTCGCTACCGACGAGGAGGTGCGTTTTCGGTCCTTCTTTCTCAGGGAGCGAGTGCTGATGACTTGCGCAGATCACGCTCATGGACTGGGGGAACGCCTTTGTTCGCAAGATCACTGGCTCTCCCGTCGAGTCGATCGAGATGGAGCTCCACCTCACGGGCGACTTCAAGAAGACGAAGAAAAAGGTCACCTGGCTCTCCGCCTCCGCCGCCGCTCCTCTCATCCCCGTCGTACTCCTCGACTACGACTACCTCATCACGAAGAAGAAGCTCGAAGTCGACGACGAAGTCACCTCGTTCCTCACTCCCGTCACCGAGTTCCGCGTCGACGCCGTTGCCGATACGAACGTTCGTTCCCTCAAGAAGGGCGACGTGATCCAGTTCGAGCGAAAGGGGTACTACATCGTCGACAAAGCTTTCGGAACGCCTTCGGAGCTTGGAGGAGAGGTCGATCAGGTCGAACTTATCCTCATTCCTGATGGAAAGGCCGCCAACATCGCTTCCAAGGTCGTCCCTGTCGCGGCAGACAAGGCGGCGCCCAAGGCGGTCAAGGCGAAGAAGACTGCGCCGGCGGGCGTGGCGAAGGTCGCTGCTCCGGTGCAGAAGGTCGAGATGTACCGCATTCCTTCTCTTTGTGCGTGTTTTCTTTCTCTCTCTCTCTTTCGTCGGGGGCGAGGGGCTGATGAGGGGTTGCAGATGAGGCGGAGGGAGCTGAGACCAAGTCGAAGACGACGATGTACGAGGTCAAGAAGGTCCACGAGTAGATGGAACCCAGTAGACATCGTCGATCGCAGCTCTCGTTGGGGACCGTAAACTGCTCGCGTTCACTAAACTGCTTCCCTCGCGATCGATGCTACTGCTCAAGCCCACCAATCCACCAGCTTGATCCCGCGCCTCCCGCACACCCTCACTAGCTTCTTCGACCAAAACTTCTTCTCAAAAATCAGCTCCTTGAGCGCCGGCAGGTCCTCGAGCGTGTCGATGATGATCTGCGTCGGCTCGCGATCCATGACGGCGGGAGCTCCCCAAGCCGTGCGAGGAGTTGGGACGATCTCAAGGACGAGGAGGGAGGGAGGGAGGGAGGCAACCTTCGCGTGCTGGGCGGGGGAGGAAGTCGAGATGGGTGCGAAGGCGATGGAGGGAGGGGAGTGGCGGCCATTTCAAGTAGATCCTGATCTCGTCTTCCTCGTCCTCGTCGAAGAATTCGTAAAGCTCGTCCGGCTGGAAATCGCTGCCGGGTGGAACTTGCGTCGAATGCTCCCAGCGAAGGGTCTTGAGGTGCGGGGCGTAGCGAGAGGCGGCTTCGAGGAGCTGGCGAAGGTTGCACGTTCCCTTGACCTTTCTCAACTCGTCTGCCCTGGGATCGAGCCAGGCGACCTCCTCGACGGTCCCCCCGTGAGTCCCGAGGAAGGAGGTGGACGCCTCGACATGCGATGAGGCGAAGATGACGTTGGAGGGTGCGTCGGGATCTGGGGAGGAAAGGGTGTGCCAGAGAGTGTTGGTGCCCGTGAACCGGTATCGCTTGATGTTGTAACCTAGCGGAGGAAGAGAAGAATGAGGAGGGGCAACTTGAATTCTGCGGAACCCGAGTCTCGCACCGTTCTCCTTCGCAGGCCAAGCGCCACGAACGAAGAAATCGAAGAACTCGACCTCCTCAATCGCAAGAAGTGATTCGAGCACTTGAGCAAGCAGTCCCAGAGCATCGTCGCCACCGATCGTGATCGTCTGCACCGTCGGCCCAAGTCCTGTGGCATCGAGGCGTTCCAGAAATCGCTCGACGTTCTTCTTGCGGACAAGTGAGTTGCTGAATAGAAGCTTCTGAGCCATCGGGAGCCAGGTCTTGCTGACAAGGGACGCCTTGAGGAGGAACTTGGTGACGCGGCTCCAGCTCACTCGGACGTCGTCCTGGAATTCAACGAAGCGGTCGCGGCGGGATCTCTCGACGAGTTGAGCCGTGGCGTGATTGGGATCTCGGATGAGACTTCGGGAGGGATGAAGGAAGTGACGGGCATCGCTCGTAGAGGGTGGCGAGGGGTATGCGGTTCGAGCGAGGGGAGCGAGAGGAGCGACCGCTGGGGATAGAATCAGCGAGCTTCGAGGGCTCGAAAGACTGCAGGTGCTCACCTAGTCCTTGTGGAGCAGCTCTCTCAACGACCTCGAAGCAGGAGCGAGTCGCAGGAGGGAAAGGAGGGAGCCTCGAAGCTTCCGCGGACGCCGTTTTTCTTTCCTCGACCAACCTCTGCTCGATGGAAGAAGCTCTGCCCTGCTCTGGCTGCCACCGAAAGGGAACTTTGCGCTACGCGCGCTGCCTCTCTTCCGGCGTTGAGGTGCTCTATTGCGGCGAGCAGCATCAGAAAGCTGTGAGTCCGCACCTCCCTCGCTCTCCACGTTCCTCCGTTTGAGCAACGCACACACTGACCTCTGCTTGCTCGCAGCTCTGGCCAACGCACAAGTGGGTCCGTGGCAAGAAGGATCCGAGCCTCGTCCAGCCTCCACTCAGTGAGGACGAGATCCAAACTTTCAAGAAAGAGTATCCAAACGCGGAACCCCGGGGCAGTGAGGAGGTTCTGCACTCGGTTGGACAGCGACTCAAGCAATCGAGCCCACAGGTGCGCCCCCGTTGGAAAAGTACTGGGCTTTCCTCGAGAGCAGCGGACAGGAAGGGATCAAAATCGTTCGCTTGGCCAACTGGATCAGCGAGGTCGAACAGCACCTCCAGCTCGACCTAGGACCCTTTCGTCAGCCCTTCATGACCACGGCCATGTGGGTTCTCAACGACGCTCTTCGTCCCCTTCCGCCCTCTGCGACTTCCGACTACTACAAAGCAGCGCTCGACCTCTTTGCGATACTCGACAACACCTGCAGGCGCGGCGGAAGCTTGCTGGAGAAGGAGCAGATCGAGTCACTGATGAAGAGGGCGGAGCTGGCGGCGCGGAGGATGGATGAGGTAGAGGGATGCGAGGGAGGGAGGAAGTCGTTCGAGAGGATGCGTGCGGACTTGCCGGAGTTCTTGGAGAACGTGATGAAGTGAACAAGGAGCTTATAACGCCGATGAGAAGGGAACGTGTCGAAGCAGTCGAGAGAAGAGCAGCGCCAACGAGCCTCTTGCGAACGACAAATGATTCCAGCCCAGCGTCTCCTCGCGGGCTCACGCCGTCTTCTCCCCCTTCTCCCTCCCCGTCGCGGAATGCACCCTCAACCTCTCGAGATCAACCTGCACAAACAACTCATCAGCGTCGTCCACGTCCCTCCGCAAAAAACGACGAACCTGGTACTGCGGCACGAACGGCTCGACGGCGTGGTCCTTGACGCGCACCCTCGCAATCTTCTGCAGATGTTGCGCGCTCGTCATGATGGCCTTGAACGGTGCGGCCTGCTCGAGCACTCATCAGCATCATCCAAGGAGAGAGAGGAAGGAAGGAACGCACCTCCTGATCCTCGACCAAACTTCAGGCGTCGCCCGACTTTCCGCATTGAGCCTTTCGTCCACCACGGCGCACCTGCTTGCGCATACCGGTCGGAACGTCGTAGCTGATGACAGCGAGACGTGCGGGAGGTCGATTCCGCGCGAAATGAGGTCGGAACAGAGAGATTGGGGTACTTGGCGTTGATCTGGTGGAGAGCGCTCAGAGTTGCCATCGTACACGAGCGTGTTCACGAGCAGAAGTCCCGGCACGGTCGGTACTCAGCTCTTGCTTCACGATAGTCTCTTGCTTCAGGAGAGTGGTGAGCGGCTCAGGAGGCTTGAGAGGGTGCCCCAGTGCGTCGTCGCCACGACCGATCGGCGTCCCTCTTCGACGCGCCGGGCTGAGGTGAGTGCGAGAACGTCGGAGGTGAGGTCGGGAGGGAGGTGAGGAGTGGGATCGCGAGGAGTGAGGAGCAGTTAGTGGGCAGAGGAAAGGCGCGTCTGCGCTGCTGGCTGGGTGAGCTCCACGCCACGGTTCGAGGGCACTTGCCGAGCACTCACAGCTAGCGAACAACGAGCAGTCCAGCGAGCAGAGTTGACCAGAGTCGAGGTGAGGGCAGGAGGGAGAGACGTCAGAACGACGACGAGCTCCTTCTCCTCCCCCAGTCGCCCTCCAGTCGACCGCCCCTCCTGCGAGGCGACTGCTGCGCCAGCTCAAGGAGTTCCTCAAGGCGCACTCCAGCTCACCTTCGCCCCACCAGCCGCGCCCTCCAACCCCAACCCCCCGACACCTCTTCCCTCGTTTCCTCCTCGTCCAGCTCTTCCGCCAGCGCCTCCTTCCCTCCTCCGACTACCCCAACCTCTTCCCTTGACTCTATTCGCAAACGCCTTCCACGACGTCTCTCATATTCGCCGGGCGCCGCGACTTTCCATCCATTCGACCTGCTCGTGATGAGGGAAGGAAGGGATGGAGGGGAGTACGAGGGAGGGACGAGGGAGGGGTGAGAGCCGAGAGCGGGAGGTGCTGCTCTTTATACTCTGCTCTGGATCCCCTTCGAGAGGGAGGCGGGAACGCATAGGGTTGCTCCCGTTGGATTGGCGCGTCGGAGCTCACCTTGCCTGCTTCCTTACAGAGGCGCAGCACGCACAATCTCTGCTTTGTTTGGGATGGAGCGAGGTGTACGGAATCGCGGAATTCCCGCGATCGCACTGGTGGAGAAGGCGGCGGGGACGACGGCAAGGCAGCTGGCATGGGATCGCCTCGAGCAGCTCACCTCCACGATCTCGGCCATACCCAGTGGAACTCTGCACGGCGCTTTGCCACCTTTGTGCGTTCCCACTCTGCCCTGCGTTTGTTTGCAGCAAACCGAGCCCGGGTCGTTGCTCCCCGAGCTCAGCGATTCAATCCATACGGTTTCAAGCTCTTTGCTCTCACTGGGCGACCTCTCTCGCGCCTAGTAACTGGAGACTCTCACGCTCTCCATAGCTAGGAGGTGCCTGCGATTGCTCTCTGCTGGGCGCCGTGATCGTCGAGATTGCTTCTTTGCACGACGCAGCGGCAGGCGAACAGCGCCTCCCTCCTTCTCTGCACTCAAGCTTCCGCCCCTGCTCCATGCTCGACTGCTCGCTTTGCTGCCTGCTTTTTCTTGCACCGCTTCTACGCCAATTCGACGGTCGACGGCCTTCCAGACCCGCGTTTCGTGTACCTCGCGCGAGCAGGTTGTATCTCGAGTCGCGAAGCCTCAGACAGGGGGAAACGAGGGACAGATCAGTCCCCTTTTGCGAACACGCCGACGCGGAACAAGGAGAATGGGACGGAGGAAGGAGAAGGGGGAATCTCCGACCCGCTCGCTCCCCTCCGCAGCGTTGCCCAGCAAAAAGTGCTCCTGGCGCCGGTCTCTCCAGACGCTCTGCTTGTCCTTCTCTCCCTCCTACCACTCCGCCGTAAAGCAGTCTTGCCGGTCTTTGACTCCTGCGCCTCCTCCCACTCGCGACCTCCCCTCACCGCCGTTCGGCACTCGCCTACTCAGGCTCCCTTCTCACCCTCGTGCTCCGTACGCACCAACTCCTCAAGCCCGTCGGAGCTTCCCTCCAGTCTCAGCCCTCCACCAGCCTACCATGCTCTTCAAATCCTTCCTCTTTTCGGCGTTCCTTCTCACAGCCGCTTCTGCGCATGCCGCAGACTCGAGTCCGCTTGCGAAGATGGCGCTCGAGAAGCGCGCTGCGGCGCCAGTGGGGAGCACGACGGTGATCAAGACGTGCAAGAAGGCTGGAACCTTTGCATTGACGTTTGACGATGGACCTGTGAGTCGTTTGTGGCCGGTGAGAGGGTGCACGCGCTGGGAGGGAGAGCTGATTACTCGTCCTATTTGCGTCCTCGCAGCACGAGCTGGCGGTGCCGATTGTCTCCCTCCTCAACAAGAGCAAGAGCAAGGCTTCCTTCTTTGTCAACGGCGCCAACTTCAGGTGTGAGTTTACGGCAGGAGGGAGAGAAAGAACGCTTGTTGACGCTCGGCCCAAACCTCGCTAGGCATCTACGATCATGCGGATGAGATTATCGCGTCGTTCAAGGCAGGCCATCTCATCGGATCGCACACGTTCGTCCTGCTTCGCACTTTGATCCCTTCGGCACTGACGAACTGCGCAGATGGGGCCACTTGGACGTGGCCACGCTCACCGCCGCCCAGCTCAACAAGCAGCTCACTCTTGTCCGTCCCTCGTTCTCTTCGCAGCTACTTCGCTGACGTTTCAATCAGGTCGAGACTGCTCTCATGAAGATCATCGGTGTCAAGCCTCGCTTCTTCCGCCCCGTGCGTTCCTCCAGTCCGTCGCAAGGCGCCACCAGTAACCCTTTTCGCAGCCTTTCGGTTCCATCAACGCTGCAGCTCTCAAGGTTCTCAAAGCACGTGGCTACTTTACCGTCATCTGGGACTTTGATTCGGGGGACAGCTTCACGCCTGCTCTTACGGCGAAGCAGATGATGGCGAGCTACGCGACGCTCTACAAGACGTTCCCCAAGCCTCACATCACCCTCAATCATGGCTCGTCCTCGCTTGGTTTTGAAGCTACAGCGCTAACCATCAACGCAGAGGTCAAGGCGTTGACTTCTGGCAGCGTGATGCCCGCCGTCGTCCCCAAACTCATCGCTGCCGGCTACAAGTGCGCTTCCTCCTTCTCCGCTCCAAACGACCCACTGATTACTGTGTAAAGGCTCGTCACCGTCGCCGAATGCCTCGGCATGGAGCCCTACCAGGTCATCGGAAAGCCCAGCACGCGCGACGCCACCTGGACTTGCGAGGGTCCGTTCTCGCACTTCCTTCTCTCTCTCGCTGACCTCTCGTCGATAGGTCTGCCGGCGCCTGGTGTGCCTTAGATCGTTGATTAGCAGCACTCGCATTTTCTAGACCGTTGTTTCTCTCGTTTAATGGAAAATCGCAAGGTTAATACGCTGTCACTGGGACAGTTTTTCCTCTCCACGTTCGCAACACCCCGATGCAAGGAATCTGCGTTACCGAAGCAAGCGCTACCTTCGTCCTGCCCTCGTCTTCGGTGCGAGAGCTGACCCTGATGACGCGAAAAGTCAGCGCGAGCTTCGCATGGGCGAGAAAGAGCCGCACGCGCTGCTGTTTTTCCAAACCCCGCATCCGGTCGAGCGGCGGAGGACAGCTTGATGTGGCACGCCGATGCTTTGGCGAATTCTGGGCCGCGGAAGGATTCGCTGCTGTTGCGACGCTCTCTCACTCTCCCTCTCAGCTCTCGCTTCCTTCGAACCAAGCCGCTTCGAATTCCCAAGCCACCTCGAATCCCCAAGCGATTTATCACGAAAAGCTCTCCATCCTCCCCACCAAACGCGCGTTGTCGAGTTCTGCAGAAAAGGGAGGCGAGTTAGCTCACGGGTTCGCGACGAGGAAGAGCGACGCACCAGTCGTCTGAATCCTCCTAGACCGTCCAGTCCAGCACATTCGAATCGATCTCCATGTGGCAGAGCTGCAAGTTTTCCCTCTCTCAGAAGCCAATCGCGCTCGGAACCCGGAGTTCCCTGATGAATTCGAAACCTCCAGCGTTGCCACGCGAAGGGGGGGTCCGCTCGATCGAGCTCCCAAAGATGCTTTCGAAGCTTGCGTACTTCTGCTGGCGGATGGTGGACTCGCTGCACCTCATCCAGCGAATGAACTCGGCCAAAGCGTGCTTCGTGCCCTCCAGCTCAACCGTCGCAATTTTCGCCTTGTCCTCGGTCACAACGAATCGGGTTGTTTCCAGGATGCTGTAGGAGTGCGATTCCGAGATCGTGGACCTGTCGAATGGTTTCGAGAAAACGACCGAGAGGTAAATTTCGAACTCAGCGGCGAGCCTGTCGAGGAACCTGAGGACGTCGCTGGTCAGCAAGCCGACCGTTTGAGCTTATTCCTTTCCCCAGGCAGCCCAGTTACCTGATCTGGAGACTCTTGAAGCCGAAAAGCTGATATGGCGGCTCATTCTGGCTGAGGATTTGGACAGCAGTGCGCCCGTTGATCGAGCCGGGCTTCCGGAGAGAAGCGAAGTCGACTGGGCTCTTGAAAGACAGGTAGCTACCCCCCACTCCCGAAGGTCACGAGGGAAGGGCAGGCGAGTTCTCCTCGATCCGATCGTCGATCGCCTTGAGCAGTCGCTCGAGCTGGAAGTACTCGGCTTCCGTGCGAATCAATTTCGCTGCGTCCTTCGCCGAGAGTCCTTTGAGCTCGATAGGAAAGATGTCGTAGCCCGCCAGGTATTCGAAGATTATCCTGAAGAGCTCGGGGCGGCGGTCGGACGAGAGGGTTCGAGAGGACGCTTTCCGCAAATTCTCCGAGGAAGGCCGCCGTGAAGAAGTTGGGCGAGTCGAAGGAGATTTGGGAGTGGCTGAGGGTGGAGGATTTGCCGCGGAGGGTGATGGTGTAGGTGGGCGGAGAGGAGGACACCATTTCGAGCTGTGGAGTGGAGGAGGACGTTA
>JANGFH010000455.1:0-15856 GCA_025758715.1 Glaciozyma martinii | reverse complement strand
TTGCAGTTGACCTCGCGAGAGTAAGGCTGGGCGGGAGGCTGCTGCTTGCGGTGGTCTCTATTCTGATTCCTACTCTGGCCGGAGGAATCTGAGGGAGGGTGAAGGGACCTTTGGAGCTACCTGAAATGCCACGACGCTCGAATTTGCTGCAAGCTCAACTTCGCGCTGCTCGACTGCTTTAACCCCGCTCGCCTTCTGCTCAAGCTGCTTGCGTTCTGCTTGTAGAGACGCAGACTGTGCTCTTAGCCAGCGCACTGCCAGCAAACGAATCGAGGAACCGGGGAGGTGCCGCGCGCGCCCCTTGTCTGCTCGTTTTCTCTCTTTGCTCCTGTTTTCTTGAGCGTTCCCTTTCCGGGGGCGAGCTTGATCAGCTTTACAGCAAGCAATCACCACGCCGCGACGCGAGAAAAAGGACGACGCGTCGAAAGAGGACCTCGCTGATGCACCACTCCGTCCACAACCAAGGACCAGTGACCAGTGACGATATCTAACCCCTCCACACCTCGTTCCCCTCTATCCTACTACACACCATCTTCCACAATGATCCCTCCCACCGCCAGCAGCTCCCCCATCGAAATCCGTGCGACGTTCCTCAAATCCTCGCCTCTCGACATCCCCTCCCTCCCTCCCCTCTCCCTCTCGTACGACTCCTCCGATTCCAGCTGCTCCTGCTCCTCAACCTCCAGCACCTTCTCCCCCGCCACTTCCCCAACCCTCTCTTCTCCACCACGTCCCCCGACCCACTCCCTCCCACCAACCTCGTTCCACTCCCTCCTCATCATTGGCGCCGGTCCCCACGCTCTCGCCGTCGCTTCCCGCCTTGCTGAAGATCGTCCCTCGGCCCTGTACAGTGATCTCGAGCACGCTCGACTCTCCTGGCTCCGTCGCGACGCAGAAGGCAAGAAGGCCAAGCGAACGAACGTCAAAGGCGGCGACGCAGCGAGGAAGCTCGTCCCGATCGTCGCGCTGCCCAAGGCGAGGAACGACGTCAAGGTCCTCGATAGCAGTTCGTCGAGCTGGCTTGGTCGGTGGGATGGGTTCTTCAAGGGATTGGGAATCACCCACCTCCGGAGTCCGATGTTCTTCCATCCTTCACCGGCCGAGGTCGACGCGTTGGTGGCGTACGCTCATCGCGAGGGGAGGGAGGACGAGCTGGTCGCGATTGATGGAGTCGTAGGTCGGGAGAAGAGCAAGCATGCGCGGAAGAAGTGGTGCGTCGTCCTCGTCATCTCGCTCGCTCGCTCGCAAAACTGACGAAACTCGACAAACCCAGCGCAGGAAGGCTCGGCCGTACAGTCCAGATCAACGAACGCTCGCGCGAGGACTACTTCCGCCCCTCCGCCGCCCTCTTCCGCTCCTTCTGCGAGGAGGACATCATCGAGCGCTACAACCTCGGCTCGGTGGTCGAGCAGGCGACCGTCACCTCCCTCTCCTACGGTCGCTTGCACGTCGAAGGCCAGGCGAAGATGGACGGGTTCTGGGTAGAGTCGAGGAGCGCCGATGGGACGATCGAGTATCGAGGAGCGAAGACGGTCGTGATCGCTGTCGGGCCGACCAGCTCGCCCAACGTACCGAAGGTGATCGAGGAGGCCAAGGTCGTCGAGGAGGGCAAGGATGCCGAGCTGGAGGGAGAGGGGTGGTGTCATTCGGCGGCGTTTGCGAGGAAGGGATTCCGCTTCTTGCCCAAGGAGTTGAGGGAGCGCGCGAAGGCTGGGATTCGGACTACTGTCGTGGTGATTGGCGGAGGGTCAGTCTCTTCCTTCCAACCTCGACGGAGCTAAGCTCACCTTCGACGAACGCAGACTCACCGCCGCCCAAATCGGCGACCTTGCGATCCGTCAAGGCGTGACCCGCGTGATCCTCATCTGTCGTGGCCAACTCAAGGGTCAGTCCAGCTCGTCTCTCCGCAACGACCCCCAACTCACCTCATCCCCGCAGTCCGACACTTTGACTTTGGTCTCGAATGGGTCACCAAGTACTCGAACCGCGAGAAGATGGCGTTCTGGCAAGAAGACGCCCGTTCCGAGCGACTCGCCATGGTCCAACAAGCACGCGGCGGAGGTTCCGTCAACCCGACCTACCAGCGAATCCTCAAGAAGCACGTCAAGGAGGAGAAGCTCGAGCTGAAAGCGTGCACGAGCGTGACGGCCGCGTCGTACGATCGGGAGCGGAAGAAGTGGAGCCTCAGGCTTGCGACGCTCACGCCGCCGGTGGCGAAGGACGCGCAGTTGGCGGAGGAGAGGGGGCCGACGATCGAGGAGATTGCGGAGGTCGACTACGTCGTCTGCTCGACTGGATCAGCGATGTCGTTCGCCAACCTCCCCTTCCTCGAGCCGCTCCTCAAGTCGCACCCGATTGAGATGGTCGCCGCATTCCCTCGATTGACCCAGGACCTCCAGTGGAACGCCGATTTGCCGCTGTTTGTCGTTGGAGCTTATGCGATGCTTGAGGTGAGTTCGGCGTCGGATGGAGCGAGGAGCGTGTGCTGATGAGGTTGATTTGATCAGTTGGGTCCCGACGCCGCAAACCTCGCTGGAACGAGGCACGGCGCAGAGCGGGTGGCGCACCGGTTGGCGATGATGGAGGAGCAGAGCGATGGCGAGGATCTGGAGGGCGAGAAGCAGAGTACGCGGCAGGAGGAGAAGGAGTCGAGGTCGGGAGGACTCGACAACTACTTTGCCATGCTGGGCGAGGTCGAGGACTGAATGAAGGAAGTTTGCAGTGCTGGCGCTGCGAGAATGCATTTTGTACGTAGTATCCTGCGCGGACGAGTTAGGGAGCTGCAGCAAGAGAGAGAGAGAGCGATCCGACGAACCCTCTGCCCCCCCTCGACCCCGCGAGAACCGCCGCCCTCCGAACTAGATGTGCACAGCTTCGTGCTTGAGGTCCGCCCGGTACTTGGCCATCTCCACTCCTTTGTTGACGTAGCTGCAGCACGCGTTAGCTGAGCTCCCAGACTCCTTCATGGGTCCAAACGCACCCGCACTTGACGTAGAACGCTACATGAAAATCGTCAGCGGACCCATCAGCTCTGGCAAACAGCAAAGCTCACCTTCGTTGGTAGGGCTGCAGTCCAGAATCGTCTGCGAGCAAGCATCAGCTCCTGACCCTCCAAGGGCGCGCTCCGAAAGACGCACCTTGTACGCTCCCAGCTCCTCACTCAACGCCGTAAGAACCTCGATGATCCCCTTCCCCAGCCCCTTCCCCTGCATCCTCGTGCTCACAGCGATGTCCTCGATATGCCCCGCGATTCCCATGTTCCTGATAAACTTGCGCTCGAGCAACACGGTCCCCACGGCGACAATCTGGTCCGACTCCTCCTCGACGAGGACGATGGGATAGTACGTTCCCTTCGTGGCGACCATCTCCTCGAAGCGCGCCAGCCAGGCTTCGGGTCCGGGGTCGGGAGTGGGAGTGAGGACGGTGAGGACAGCCAGGTGGGAACGCGAATGATCGGTGGAGGAGAGGGGGCGGAGGTGGATGCCGGAAGGGAGGGTCGCCTGGAGCTGGGAGGGAATCAGGCTGGGGTCAAAGGCGAGGCTGAGGGCGCTGTTGGGGGTGAGCATCCTGGGGCGAAGCGTTGGGGCGAGGGCAAGAGCTGGAGTCGAATCGAGAGCTCTTTTGTTTGTTCACCTCCTCCTCACCACCAGGCTCCCCCTCAGCCTGCTCGGCCTCTGCCGTTGGAGTTTGGGATTCTCGCGTATTTGGTCGAAAACAAGGAAGCCAGAGCGAGCTGCTCTCGTCGGAAGCTGCTCCGAACTCGTTCGCCGATCCTGCCGACCCCTATGACCCCTGCTCTCCTTGCGACAGTTTCCTTGGATCTTGGATCCAGCAGTACTCTCCTCACTGTATCGAGGGGGAAAAGCGTGCGCAGCTACGCACGCCTCGTTCCTGCGATATCTCTCCCAGCAGCTGCTCTCTCCCCCTCGCTCTCGAACTCGCTTGCTCGCTCGCGAGCGAGCGCTCTGTCAAATGAATGTGGTTTGATTGCTGGAAGCACAGATGATGGGGAAACGTGTGTGAGGTGACGTAATCTGTGGAGCGAGGAGGGAATCAGCGAACCGTCGGACGAGGAACGGGGAAGTGCTCACGCATGACTGGCAATCAACCCTCGCGAGCGACGTAGCCGTACTCCAACTGCGCAAGACCCCATCAGCGGCAGCTCCAACAGCTCCAAGCTACGAACTCACTGATTCCTGATCCGGTTCCCGGTGCTTGTGCTCGTGCGTGTGAACGGGCTTGACGTCCGGGGAGACCTCTGCTTCGAACGCAGCGCCCCAAGTCGTGTACTCGGTCATGTACTGAAGCCCCAACGACATCAACAGCGCAGTAGCAGCTGCGACAGCATCTACGCCCGCGCGAATCAGCTCAGCCTCTCGCATTCCTCGCAAAGTCGGACTCACAAGCCTGTCCGTACGACCACTCGGTATCGAGCCCAAACGCCCTCTTCCCATCAATCTTGAGCACGATCGCACAGCTGAAGACGACGAGGGTAGAGAAGCAAAGCACGGGGGCCGAAGTGATGGACATCCACATGTTGACCGTCTGCGTCCTCCTCTTGACGACGCCACGCTTGTCGCGCGCGTTGACGAGCCAGACGACTTCGTAGATGAAGATGAGCGTGGCGAGAGCGTTGGAGGCTGCAACGGAGGAGATGACGTGGGAACGGATGGCGAGGCCTTCGACGCCGGTGGCGACGCTGGAGGGATTCGTTCAGCGAGGGGAGGGGCAGAGCTGCGAGGGAACGCACATGTTGTCCGTGTTGTGCATCCAGGCTGTAATGAGGATGATTCCGCCGATGAAGACGTTGATGAGCATCGTAGAGTAATGTCAGCAGGTTCGTGGGGGAGAATGAGAAGCGTGCGTACCATGATTCCGACCCCGAAAACGTCCCCGTTCACGCATTGTGTGCCCGAGAGGGCGACGCATTCTGCTACTTCGGCCATTGCGATTGGGGTCGTGGGGATGATGAGAAGAGAAAGAGAGAGAAGGTAAGGAGCGTGGAGCGGCACGAGGCAAACGGTTAGAGGACGAAAGACGAGAGGAGGCAGGAGCAAAACCTCGAGAATGGCGAGGACTCCGTGGCATGGATTCCGTCCAAGGTTTTCCCCGAAATAGATGGCACGATCGAGCCTGACAACAGGAGATGGCGCAGGCAGAAGGGGAGATCGTGGCTGCTCAGTTTGAACCGAGCGGGCGCCTGAGAGGAAGCGGGAGCTGGCGAGGTCCGTCAGGATGAGAGCGGTGGGTCTGAATGTAGGCCGATCTTGCTGAGAGGAAGCCCACGGCGTGCTGAGAGCTCTCGTGGAGCTGAGGAAGCAGCAAGATGGTCTGTCGTCTCCAAGACAAGCTCCCTGCTCAGCAACTCGCACGCCACCTCTTGAGCAGCCTTGTACCCGCGCACGAGAAGAGCACTCACCTCGATGAAGCAGCCCCGCTCCACGCGCACAGTCACAAGCTGAAGGCAACAGCAAGCACTCGATCCGACCGCCGCCTTCCCCTCGCCCCTGCTCTCGGTTGAAGCCATGCGGTGTTGTACATTGAGCAACGTCCCCCTCCTCCTCTGCGTCCTCTATAGGCCGACCTCGGTATGCGGACGAATACAGCCACACGTCAAGATACAGCACAACGCCTGCGACCACAAACCTATCAGCTCCCATCCTCCCCCTCCTCCTCTCAAGAGGAACAGCTCACTTCGAAACAAGGGCAGCAGCACAAACACCTGCAGCACTGTCCTCCTCCACGAAGCTGTAGTGCCTCCTGCTCTGATTCGGTGGGGGCGGGAGGAGGGTAGGTGGACATGGAGGCGGCGGCGGTGGGTTGGAGCTGGAGAGCGCGGAGAGGGGCGGGAGCGGCGGACACTGTTGAGAGGCTTAGCTGGGGTTCTCTAGTGGTGAACGAGGGACGTACTGGTGCTTCAGGTGGTTGGGTGGCGCGGTAGAGGGAAGAGCAGCAAGATCTCGTTTGAACTTGCAGGCCGAGGTCGGATTTCTACTGCGGAGGTTTGCTGTGCTTCGTGACGTAGAGAGAAGGCTGGAATCCCTTGGCTGCTGTGTTCCTTCAAAGGTCAGCAGCACTGCTCCGCGTCTCGCTGGGCAAGCAGCAGCGAAGGCAGCGAGCGAGTGTCCGAGATCCGAGGACTGCACGACCCCCCGACCGCGATCGCGAGGAGCGAATCTCGTTGCTTCCGCGGAGGCTTCGCACGAACAAGAGCGTGGGAGGCGATGGGGGAGGAGCAACGGCGCGGCGAGGGCGCTGAATTCAATGGAGGATCAGCTCCAGGGAAGCAGGTTGGAGACGCCTCTCTCGCGAGAAGAAGAGAGGAAAGCACGGCGTTCGTCTCGGGCGATACAAGGAATGGATTGCGCTCTCTACAAAAGGGGGAACGAAGGCGTGGAAAGAGGCGTACAGCTGGGGGGTAACGAGGGGTGGATGGGAGAGGAAGGGAGAGAGGGAGGTGATGCGAATGCGGATGTCGATGCGATGTGGATGGGGACCAGGAGTAGAGGTTGGGAAGTGGAGGGTGGAGTAGGAGGGTAGGGGAAGGGGAGTGGAGGGTGGGGACCGATTGGGAAGAGAGGGGTGGGGTGGAATGGGCGAGGGAGGAGGTCGAGGGGGAGGGGAGATGAGCGACGTTGACGTCGTTGACTCGAACGAGGGGAGAGCCGTCCTGATCGTCCTCGAGCGCCTATTTGACCCTCGCCAGCCTCGCCGTACTCCTGTGAACGTTGTTGTCCAAATCGTCGACCTTGCCCGCAAGTTTCCCAATCTTGTTGTTTTGCGAATCCACCTCTGCCCCCGCCGTCATCGCGAGCATTTTGAGCCTCCCCGCGACGCCCGAGAGCTGAGAAAGGTTCTCATCAATCTCATCCTCGACATCGTCGTCGCTCCCCGTCGCCTCAAACTGGTACCGCAGTCGCTCCGCCCCCGTCGCTCCGCGCGCCTTGCTCCTCGAATGGTTCCCCGCCGCCTCGTCCGCTACGCGATCCATGGCGGCGTACGTCCCTTCGATCCGAACGCGGCTCTCGTACTGCTCGCGGCGAACCTCCTCGCGCTCGGCCTGCTCCGCGTTGTGGCGGTTCAGGATCCGAAGTTCCTCTTTGTCCCGCTTCGCCGCCTTGTTCCAGGTGAACGAGGGGCGGAAGATGGAGCGGTTGAGCGCCTCGAGTTCCTTCGTCTCGTCGATCGCGCGCTCGTTGTGCGCCTTGGCGAGGTCGAGGTTGCGCTCCGTGTTGGCGACTCGGTCTGCACCCACGTCTCCCAGTTAGCTTGCTGTCCACACAGCCCCAACCGAGAGAGCGAGAACGCACCCGACTGATCCCCAAGCTTGTCGAGCGTCGCGCGCGCCGTCTCCTCCGCCTCCCTCGCAATCCTCACCGCGTTCCTCGAGCTCGCCAAGCTCTCCTGCTTGACGAACCTCATCTGCTGCTTGATCCCCTCGACCTCCTCATCCTCCTCATTCAACACGGGCTTCTCCACCTCTCCCTCCCTGTCCCCAAAACCGCCTTTCTCCCCCCTCGCCCCGCCGTACGTCACGTCCTCTCCGCCGTACGCCGAGGGCGTCCCGCGGGAAGAAGCGGCGGAGGACATGAGCTCCTCACGACGAGAGTAGGACCCCGGTCCCGCGAGAGAAGGCGGGCGGCCGAACGAAGGTTTGGGCTTCTCGTTTGGGTACCCAGCGGATTGCTGCCCCTTCTCCTGCCCGTACTGCGCCTGAATGTACGGCTGCTGCTGTGGCGGCTGCTGCTGCTGCTGGGGGTTCCAACCTTGCTGACGAGCGGGAGCGTACCCCTGCCCGCCTTGGGAGGGAGGGACGTAGGGCCCTGTACTGCGGTACGAGGGGGCGGCGGAGGTGACGCTGTCGTTGCGGTTCGGTCCAGTGGGACGGCCGTGCGGGGCTGGAGGGCCACGGGATTGGGAGGAGGGAGTGTACGAGTCGACGTCGGGGATGAGCTCCTTCTTCTTGTTGGAAAAGAGACCCATTTCGAAAGGGAGGGTGGATGAGAGTGGCGGGAGGGTTGCTTTTGGTGAAGGAGAGGAGGGAGGGCGAGAGGCGAGGTTAGAGTGTTGAGGCGGTGGGGTATCCTGTAGGCGGTGGTGACTGCTGTCGTCGAGCGGTCGAAGAGTGGACGAGGGATAAGTCCAAGTCGAGATTGGGTTCTCGAGATCTCGAGATCCGAGCTCCGAGCAGCACAGCCTTTCTTCGAACCATTCTTTCTCACCTCAAGGCACAAGACGGGGGGATGCAATTGAGAGCTTGCAACAGGGCACGATCCGACTCGACGAAACGCGAAAACACATCGAGGGTCGAGGAGGAGGAACGACGAGACGAGATGACCTCCTCCTCGCAACCGAGAGTTCGCTGCAGAACGAGAGAACGACAGCAAGGACGCCAGCAAGAGACGAGAGCAGGAACGAAGAGCAGAACAGCGCTAGGTACACTCCAGCGACCCTTGAGATTGCATCCTCACGACCTCTTGGCCGCCTTGCCCATCCTCTTGATCTGCGACCCCTGCTTCCCCTTGCCCGCACTCCCACCCATCTGCTTCCTCTTCATAGGACTAGGCCTCTGCTCCTTCTCCCCCTGCTCCCTCTCAATCTTGCCCGACATGCCCAACTCGCGATCGAACCCACCCTTGCCCTTCTTCTTGGGCTTGCTCCGATCCTTGCCCGGTACGCGTTCGGGCGCAGCGACCGTCATCTTGGTAGGTCGGGAAGCCTTCTTGACCGACCGAATCGAGGCGTTGATGGACGACTTGGTTCCCTCGTCTTGGTCCTCGCGATCCTCCTCGGCCGCCATCTTGCGACGCTTCTCCTTGCGAGAGAGACCGGAGAAGGGAGTGCGCTTGGGAGCCTGCGAGAGGTGTTAGGAAGGTTTCGTGGGAGGAGGGAAGGGAGGACGTACGTTGGGATCACGCTCGGGTCGGTCCTCGGGCGCAGAACGCTTCTTGGGGTTCTTCTCGGGGAACTTGGAGTTGTGCTCCTTGAGTCCAGCCTCTACCGCAATCGATCCCCGTAAGTTCGTCTTCCTCAAAGCGGGAGAGAGAGAGAGAACGTACTCTTGGCAGCCTCCTTCTCCATCGTCGTCTGGAACCAAGTCCTCGCGGGGCGACTCTTGATCTCCAACTCGTGCTCGATAAGGTTCCGTCCCTTCGTAAGCTCCATATCACCCCGTCGGTACTATCCCCGCGAAACATCAGCTCCCACTCTCCACAACCTCGACACACGCGCAACTCACTTCCTTCTCCTCCTTCTCCTCCCTCTGAACCGCCTTGACCTCTCCCTCGAGCTCCTCCAACTCGGCCGTAACCTCGTTAATAACCTCGGGAGGGATAACGCGCTGCTTGATCGACTCGGGAGGCGCATGCTTCATCGCGAGCTTGACGAGCTTGCGATCCGACTCTCCGACGAGGGTGAGGGCACTGCGCGGAGGGGTTCAGCGACGAACGGGCGCAAGGGAGGAAGAGGGCGTACCGTCCTTTCTTGCCGGCACGAGCAGTACGACCGACGCGATGGAGGTAGATCTCGATACTCCTGGGCATCTCGTAGTTGATGACGTTCTCAATGCCCTTGATATCGAGTCTGCGCGCTCATCAGTGCCCCACTCCAGGAATCGGCAGCGAAACGTGAAACGCACCCTCGAGAAGCCAAATCCGTAGCGAGCAAGAACGCACACTCTCCCTCCCTGAACCTCCTCAAACTCGTCAGCCGCGCATCCTGCGTCAAATCTCCATGCAGTTCGTCGCTCCTCTCCAATCCCTCTCCGTGAAGGGAGAAGAGGATCTTCATCCTGTGCGCCTGCGCCTTGGAGCGGAAGAAGATGATCGTTCGGCCTGAGGAGAAGGAGCGGGTGCAGAGGGCGACGAGGAGGGCTTCGCGGGAGCGTTCGCCGGAACGGAATCCGCGCTCGATGGCTTCTCCGGCCTTGTCGCCTCGGACTCGAAGGACTGACGAAAGATGCGTCAGTGGGTGCGAAGGAAGGGAGTGGAGCGAACGCACATTCTTGGATGAGGCCCGAGGCAGTGGCGCCCATCTCGTCGATCTTTACACGAACAGGCTTGTTCATCGAAAGGCGGGAGAGCTCCGAGACGGATTCGGTGACGGTGGCACTGAAGAGGAGGGTCTGGCGGGAGCGAGGAGCGGCCGAGATGATCTCCTCGAGTTCGGCGCGGAAACCCTGCGTTCGTCGTTCGTCAGCGGGAGGCGGCGAGAAACGAGGGAACGAAACGTACCTCTTCAAGCATACGATCAGCCTCGTCGAGAACGAGAACCTCGACACCGTCCATGTTGAAGCAGGGAGTGTTGCGAACGTGGTCGATGAGACGTCCAGGAGTCGAGACGACGACATCGGGACGAAGCTTGAGCTCTGCTTCCTGCGTCTTGAGCGAGAGTCCACCTGCGATCCACCAACTCATCAGCCACCGCCCCTCAACACCCGCTCGACGACGAAAAAACGCACCGACACAAAGACAGAACTGAACGTCCGTGTACCGCGCCAATGCGACTCCAACTCCGTGCACTTGCACCGCCAACTCACGCGTGGGAGTCATCACGACGACCCGCGTCGTCGGGTTCCTCCTGTCGCGATGAAGGAGACGCTCGATGACGCCGACCCAGAACGCGACCGTCTTTCCACTTCCGGTCCTCGAACTCGCGACGACGTCCTTTCCCAGCATCGTAACGGGGATACACTCGGCCTGGATGGGCGTAGGGATGGTGAGGTTGAGAGAAGCGAGGGAGAGGAGGAGTTGGCGACTGAGGGTGCAGTTGGGGAGGGTGGAGAAGGAGAGGGCGGAGGAAGAGGCCGAGGCGTTCGAGTGCGAGGTGAAGTAGGCGCGGGCGGCGGCAGCTTCGGCGGCGGAGGGGTCGGTGGGGTTGGAAGGAGAGGTGACGCGACGGACGACTTTGAGGTCGACGGGAGTGTCGGAATCCGAGTCGGCTTCGGACATGTTATCCTGGTCGGCGAGCGCGGCGAATCCGGTGGGAGCGTCTGCGAGAGCGCGTGGTCAGAAAGGCACGGCGGGAACAAGGGAGAGAGCGTACCCTTTTCCTCAGCATCGGAATCAGCGTCCTCGGCAGCTGCCTCGAGAGCCTCCTCCTTCGTCTCCTCCTCCACCTCATCTCCCTCACTGACCTCGCCCAACCTCAACCAATCCTCCCCGTTATCCTCCAGCCCATCTCCCTTCTCCTCCTCATCCTCCTCATCGCTCCCACTCTCATCTCCACTCTCATCATCGTCCTCCGCTCCATCCCCAAAGTCGACCTCCTCATCCTCGTCGTCTCCCTCCATGCCTCCACCAAGGGCCTCCATCATCTCATTCTCCAGCTCGTTCTCGTCAACGTCCTCGACTTCCTCGGCGGCGAGAGCGCGGCGGAGAACACGAGCGGCCGATTTGGCAGAACGTTCGGGGGCGCGACGGGCGATGATCTCGTCCACTGTGACGCGGGGCTGGTGAGAGAACGGGGTCAGCTGAGAGCGGAGATTGGCTAGAACTGCGTAGACGTACGATGGCGTTGGGGCGAGTGGTCGTAACGTAGGTCTGTCCAGAGTCCTGCGAGGAGAAGAACGAGGTCAGCTCCTGTTTGCCAGTCCTCCTCCTTCCCCGCTCCTTGGAGCACAGGGCTGCTCCCAAAGACCTCCACCAGCAATCGACTACTCACCCAAACTTGCTGCCTCTTCTCTCCCACAAAGCCTCCTCCGAGCCCATCAAACACAAAGTCGGTCGACATGGTCTCCTCGTCGCTGCCCGGCTGTACCAGCTCCTCCTCCCCCTCGTCCGAGCTCCCTTCGGTCCTCTTGCGCTTCTGCTTGGTGGGTTTGGCGCCCTTGCGCGCCTTGAGCTGCTCCTTGCGCGTGAGCTTCGCGGCTGGCTTGGGCTTGCTGCTGCTCGAGGCCGACGTGGAAGCTTTGCTGGGTGCGGGTCCCTCGTCGTCTGAGCTCAGAGTCATGATAAAGTCGTTCCCCATCTTGACGTGTAGCTCTGGGTGGGTCTCGAGAGGTGGATCAGGGAAGGGAGCTGGCCCAGCTGGCCCCTTCAAAAACTTCCGAGCCTCCCTTCTCGATTCAAGAATCCCTTGGAGGCTTTTCGAGGTTTCGCAGGAAACACTTTTGACTGCGCCCAAAGTACTCACGGAACTGCTCCAGAATCACTGCTTGACTAGATGAGTACCTCTGGAACGAGCGTACACGTCGGAGCGACGACGGAATCGCCTCCCTTCACCCTTCTCACCGCCCTCTCCTGGTCGCCTCATCCGACTCTCCCGCCGTTCTCCCTCCTCCCGCGCCACCTCCACCGACTCAAGGCTGCTCATGCAGCACTAGCGGCTAAGCTCCCGCTCAGCTGGTGCGCTAAGACGCCGTTCCCGACTGAGGAACGGATCGTCGAGGAGCTCGAGCGGTGCGTCAAAGCGGGAGGGGAGACGATGCAGCGGGTACGTTGCGCGCTCTTGCGACGGAGTTTGGCTAAGCAAGAGCACAGGTACGACTGGTGATTGACGAGCAAGGAAACCCTCACGCGACCTCTGCTCCGCTCGTCCCAATGCCTTCCTGTTCGTCTCTCTCGCACTCTCCTGCTCTCACGCACTCACGTCTCTCCAGATCCCATTCGGCTCGTCTTTGACTCCCAGCCTCTAGACTATACGGACGCTTTCCTCCTGCACAAAACCACCTACCGAGGAATCTACGACGACGCTCGCCTCCGACACGGTTCGTCGCTCTCCTCGTCGCTCCTTCCTCGCTAACCTCAAAAGCAGGAGCAACTCTTCACGCCGACGCACCCCCAAGCGCACCTTTCGACGTAATCCTCTTCAACACCTCGAACGAGCTCACAGAATCAACGATCGCCAACATCGCGCTTCGACTCGACAAGCGCGTGTCGGAGGAATGGATCACGCCCTTGACGAGCTGTGGGCTGCTACCGGGCGTACAGCGGGCAGAGTTGTTGGAAAGGGGGGAGGTGGTGGAAGGGGTTGTGCGGTTGGAGGAGGCCTTGCGAGCGGTGGAGGTGAGTCTGCTCTCTGAGAGGGAAAGACGCGCGCTGAATTTTGCAAGCAGGCAGGGACGCTCGAAGTTCGGTGCTTTAACGCTGTTCGGGGAGTGTACGAGGGGTACGTCGAGGCTGGAGGAGGGGAGGAGTAGATGCTGGGAGGAAGCACTGGAATCGCGGGACTGATTCGCAAGCTTCTCTTGCGAGGTGAATCTGGTAGTGCTCCATCTTACTCTCCAGCTCAGTCTCCTACACGCTCACGCTCATGCTCACGCTCAAGAGAGGCAGCGGGCAGGAGAGAGAGTGACCCCTGTCTTTCCCAGGTCGCCGGAATCACCGCGCGCACCTCTCTCCCTCCTCCCAGTCGCTCCCCAGCTCGAGATGTCGTCGACGCACACTTTTGAAGTCCCTCCCCAGCCTTTCACCATCGCTGTCGCCGACGCTGAGATCGCAGACCTCAACGCGCGCCTGGACTCAGCTCGTTGGCCGCTCGTCGACGTCGTGCAGGAGGAGGAAGGAGCCGAGCAGCTTGGAGCGTTCGGGATGGGATACGGTGTGTCTTGCGCTTTTCTCTGGGCTACTTGGACGGCGCTGGGTTCAGGGTTGGAACCGGGTGCCGGGAGGAGGCAGGAGGGCTTGGATGAGGCAGCTGCGCTAGGACGGAGCTGACGACGGTTGAAACGCAGGACCCAAGCTCTCGTTAATGAAGGAGCTTGCGAGCGAGTGGAGGAACGGCTACTCCTGGCGCGAGGAGGAGAAGCACCTCAACACGTTCGTCCAGAGTCCTCCCCTGCTGCCATATCCGGGCTTCGGAGCTCACCCCAGAGACCCCGTCGCAGGTTCAACCACTTCAAGGTAGACATCGAGGACCTCTCAATCCACTTCCTCCACCACCGCTCGACGAACCCAGACGCTATCCCTCTGATCCTGCTCCACGGGTGGTCCGTCGCTCTCCCCCTCTCCTCGTCCTCGCTAACCCCTCGCAGGCCCGGATCCTTCCTCGAATTCCTCCCCGTCATCCCGCTCCTAACGTCCAAGTTCCACCTCGTCATCCCCTCTCAGCCCGGATTCGCCTTTAGCTCGCCTCCTGCGACGTCGCACTGGAAGATGGACGACACGGCGAGGGTGTTTGACAAGCTTATGACCGGTTTGGGGTACGCGACGTATGCTGCGCAGGGAGGTGATTGGGGGAGTATCACTGCCAGGTGTCTTGGAGCTCTGCATGGGGATCACTGCAAGGGTGAGTCCACCTTCGCACGCTCGCTCCCTCCCTCGCTCGTCTCCCACCTCGCTACTAAACCCATCCTACCACAGTCGTTCACCTCAATTTCTGCCCGGCCCAAGGTCCAGGACTCCTCAAGCTCATCAACCCGCGGACCCTTGTCTCCTGGCTCCCTCGCTGCCTCCTCTCGGACCTCGAGCGCGAACGGGCGTTGCGCGCGCTCGAGTACGTCGAGAAGGGGAGTGCGTACTATGCTATGCAGCACAACACTGTGCGTGATTTTCGCTGTCATAGGAGCGAGCGAGCGAGGCTGATGTGTGGATGGCAGCCGAGGACTCCGGCGTATGGACTTAATGATTCGCCTGTGGGGTTGTTGGCTTGGATTGCGGAAAAGGTGCGTGCTGGGATCTTTGGAGCGAAGGATGGAGCTGACGCGGAGGACGAGCAGATGATCCCTTCCGTCACTCGCGTCGCCAAATCTCCCAACCCCTCGTACGTCCTCTCCCCCTCACCTCACCGGAAGCTAACTCTCGCAACGCAGTCTCACGCGCAAGACCGTCTTCGACACCTGCGCTCTCTACTACTTCAGTACGTCCCCTCCCCCTGTTCACGCACTCGCTAACCCCCTCCAAAAAAGCCAGCAGCATCGGAACCTCGTTCCTCCCCTACGCTCTCAACCCGCACTTCTCCACCTTCCTCGAGGACCCAAAGTACTTCCTCCCCTCGTTCGCACTCAGTGTGTTCCCTCACGAGATTGCCGTTACGCCCGAGAAGTGGGTGCGCAAGACGGGGAATTTGGGCTGGATCAAGGGTGCGTTCTCCTCCGATCTCGAGCTTGTTGGTGGGAAGAAGGCTGATGAAGTGTGTGGAGCAGAGGCGGAGGACGGAGGGCACTTTGCGAGCCTGGAGGAGCCTCGAGTCTTTGCGGAGCATGTCACCGAGGCGATCGGAGCGTTGTGGAAGCAGTAGCGCGCGTCGTTGGAGCAGGAATGGAAGCAGCGACGAGTGCACTTGAATGCGACTTTTTCTGATTCCCCTCTCCTTCTACGCCTGTCGTCCGGGTGCGACGTCCTCCAACACCTCCTCAATGTCCTCCTCATCAAAGTCCTCCTTCTCCATCTCGATCTCCTCGTACTCCTCATCCTCGGTTCCCCACTCGTCATCGGGGTCTAATCGCGCAATGAGCTCGTCGACCGCCGACAGCTCGAGGATGACCTTGCGCCTCTTGACGATATCCCACACGCCGAGCTTGTCCATCTCGCTAACGACCGCGACGTCCGCAAGGTTCCCGACCGCCAATTCGAACGCCTGCTCCCCCTGCGCCTGCTTCCCAACAATAAAGAGAGCGTCCATCCATCCGCGCGTCGCCAATCGCTCCCTAACCGTCCTCGTCGAAACCTCGTCGACCGCCAACCTCTCGACAACACAGAGGTCTCCACTCCTCCACTTCTCACTCAACCCGACTCGGAGTCCCAGGCGCTCCTCCTTGCGGTTCACTTTGCGTGCCCACCCATCAGGCCCTTTCGGCCTAGGCCCAAACGCCCTCCCACCTCCCGTGAGCATCGGCGAGCCCCTACTGCCCAAGCGGGCCTTTCCAGTCCCCTTCTGCGGGCGAATCTTCTTGCCAGAATAGTTGACCTCGGAGCGG
>JANGFH010000454.1:0-31510 GCA_025758715.1 Glaciozyma martinii | reverse complement strand
GTCCCCCCCCCTCCCCCGAGCGCCGCACCCGCCCAAGCGTCGTGAACCACCGACGCAGCTCCAGCCTCGACGCACGCGAGCAGTCGCACCTCCCCTATCCCTCCGTCCTAGCCGGCGCGCATGGCCCACTCCCTCTTCCTCCCCCGTCCCTCCCTCCTTCCCCTCCGCACTTCCCCTCCACACCACCTCGAACTCCGTCGACGCCCAAGACGCCCAAGGCGCCCAAATCGCCGAAGAAGGCCAGCCCGAAGAAGACGACGCCGAGAGGAGGGAAGAAGCCTGTCGGGGGGAGCGCCTTCATCAACTACTCGGCGTGCGATGCGAAGAAGTTATTGAGTGGGGTGGCGCCGTCGGGGAGCTCGAAGAGGAAGCGGGACGACGATGTGCCCGTAGCTGCGTTGGAGTAGGAGAGGCGACGTCGGCGGGATAGAAGAGTGGAGGAGTACTGTAGTTAGAAGGAAACCTGCATAGCAGAAGCCCTTGGCACCTTGATCGAGCAGGAGCAGCAGAGTGAGAAACGACCGCCGAGCAGAGGGAGGAGCAAACCAACGCCATCTCGATTCCTGCTGCGATACATCTAATCCTCCTCCTTCACCTCGGCCTTCGCCACGTCCCAAAGTCCCTCCAACTTGGCCCCCAGCGCCTCCTTCGCATTCGCATCGCTCGGGCAGTTCGCCTGTCCAAAGCGACGGAACATCCGCTCGCGATGGTGTCCCTCCCAGACGAGCGTGCACGTGTTGTCCGACAGCGAAGGAGGCGCTTCGAGGCCTTCCATCGCAGCGAGGGAGCTCGACGCCTCGGCGTCCTCGGGCGCTGGAGGCGCTTCGTCGACGTCGACCTCTGCGACGTCGCCGGCGCGAGCGCGCGCTTCCTGCGTCCAGTCGATACGGCGGAGCATGAGGTTCTTGAAGTGCTTGAGCCCCTTGGCACCTCCTTCGACGACGACGAGGCAGAACTTGGGGTTGTAGACGATGACGCCGGTGAGGTTGTCCTGCGCGGCGTTGTTGCGAACCTTGGACTTGTGCGCCGGGTCGGAGAGGTAGCGAACCCTGTGGAGAAAGTCGCGTCAGTACCTGGTGAGAAGCCGGAGAGAGGAAAGGAGAACGCACTTGTAGCACATGGCGCCGATGCCCAACGCCTCGTCCTTGGCCTTCTTCGCTTCGATCTTCTCGTGGCGCTGATCCGGCGTGAGCTTGCGCGCCGCGTTCGCTTTGAGATGCTGCTTCTCTCGAGCGACCATCTCGCGGCGGACCTGCGCCTCGATCTTGGTCGGGTCGACGATCGCGTCTTGGGTGAGAACGCGCATCATGTTCGAGAGCTTGACTGTGGAGAAAGCACGTCAGCAAATCTCGCAAAAAGAAACCAGGCAGAGGACGCACCCTTTGGAGGAGGAGGAGGCAAAAGTCCCATCTTGACCCGATCCTGCTTGTCCTGCAGCTCCGCCGCCCTCCGCTGCCTTCGCATCTTCTTCAACTCCTTCTTCGTAAGGAACAACGGCTTCGGCTCGACCTTGATCTTGTCCTGGGGCGCGGGGATCTGGATGGGGTGCTGAATGTAGATCGTGATGCTGTCCGTCTTGTCGAGGTACTCGGGGCTGAACGACTCATAGGACTTTTCGGGAAGGAAAGGCGCATCCCACCATTCGATATCCGGAGGAGCAGGTCGCTGTGGAACGCGTCAATCAGCTCCTGCGTCTTGTCTCGAGCGCGCGCGCAGAGAAACACACCTTGATGACCTTTGCCTGGTCCTCCATCTCGCTCTCCAATCCTGCCTTCTTCGCACTCTCCAAAATCCGCTTCTTGAGCTCCTCCATCTTGGCCTCCTGCCTCATCGACTCTCCCAGCCGCACGAACTTGCCCTTCTGATTGAACTTGAGCGTCTCGCGCGCGTGCCCTCGACCCATGTGCGACTTGGCTGCGACGCCGGCAGTGCCGTACGAGAGTCGCGAGTCAAAGTACGGAGTGTCGGCGATGGATTCGAGAACGGGAGTGGAAGGTGCAGGCGCGGGCTTGGGAGGTGGGGGAGGGAGACGAGCGTTGGCCTGCGCGGGAGAGAAGTCAGCACCGCTTGCGACGCAAGAGCTTGAAGGAACGCACCTTGGTCGTAGAGAACTTGGGAACCATGGGCTTGTAGCGCTCCTTCTTCGACTGGGCAGCAGGAGTGGCCGTCTCCATCAGGAGGGGATGAGCTGCCATCGCGAGTCCTCCTCGTCCCGCGAGAGCGGGGTCCATCGTAGGATCGTTCTTCTTCGGCGCAGCAAGAGGCTGCAAGTAGAGTCAGTTAGCTTTCGTCCAGAGAGGGGAAGCGCGCCAACGCACCAGGTAGGGGTTGGCAGGCATCGCCGCCGCCCTGCTTCTCGCCTGGAAGCTCTCGACGAGCTTCTTCGCGTCCGCCACCTTCCTCGCAAGATCCGGATCCAAGTTGGGCTTCGGCAGTCCCGGAACAGGCGGTAGAGTGCTCCTGCCCGCAGGCGGAGGCGGGGAAGGAGCTCCTCCACCGTTCATCTTGCTACGCATCGCCGCGAGTTTGGCTTGCACTTCAGCGCGCTTGGCGGCGACGAGAGCGGAGATGTCTGCGGCTGGCGGAGGAGGAGGAGGAGGAGGGAGGTTGGAAGGGGGCATGGCGGGCTGCTTGGGAGGGAGGAACGAGGGGGCGCCTTGCTGCTGGAGGGAGAAGACTAGGGTCAGCGGGCTTCCCTGTGTCTGACTAGTCGAACTAAGAAGGCGTACAGAGTTCCTGGGGACGACAACCAAGTCAGCTCCTCTCCCCCTCGACGACGACGAGGACGACTCACCTTGGGCGTTTAGGACTCCCTGCAGCTCCTTGCTCAGAGTCCTCCCCGAACACGTTGGGACGTTTGCGCTCTCCCGACATGTCGAGTTGTCGTTTCAAGGTGTTGGATTGGAGGCAAGAGGCGACCGGCGCGCGGAGTCAGGAGAGGTTCGCCTGGAGAACACCTCTTCGACCTGGACAGTCACCTCGATGCCTCGAGTCCACGGCTTTGGCTCGAATCTCTTCTCGAACCTCTTGGAAGGCTCCGCTGAGCTGCACTGCTTGCTGCCGGTCCTCTTGCCTGGAGTTGAGGCCGTCGAAGCTGCTTCCTTCTCTCAGACCGTACGCGTCGTTGGCCGTACGTGCCGCTTCTTTGCTGTGCGAAGAGCTGCTAAGACTCGTTATCTCCTACCAAAGGTTCTGAAGACAAGGGGAGAGTCCTTCAGGGCTTCGATGAAGGCTGGGACGCTCGAGCTTTGGGTCGACAGCTCCTCGGAGAGGACAACTTCACCGCTACGCTCGGCGAGGATGGAACTCTCTCGACCCTAGGAGGACAACTTCAGAGCGCTCTCAAGCTCAAGATGGCTGCGATGAACGCCAAGGGTGAAACCCTAGCTCTCGGAGGTTCGCTTGCTCTTCTTTCTCACGTACCAAAGTGCTGATCGCTCTCCCAGCCGACAACGCAGGCGCCATCTACTTCTTCGCCGAATCTCTGAGCTCACTTCGACCCGCATCCGTCCTCAGCAACCCCTCCAAAGACCCAGTCCTCAAGATCATCGCCGGCGCCTCCCACTTCCTCCTCCTCACCGCGTCCTCCGTCCTTTCCTTCGGCGACAACCGCTTCAAGCAGTGCGGAATATCGCACTCTCCCCCCTCCAGCACCTTCCTCTCTCTCGTCGACTACTTCGAAGGCCTTTTGCCTGTCGAGATCGCGGCGGGCGACGTTCATTCGGCGGTGGTGACCGCGGACGGGTCGCTCTACGTCTTTGGAGCCGACATGGAGGGGCAATGCGGCGGGAATGGAGGGGAACCCAATCTCGTTGACTTGGAAGACGGGGATTTGGACGACGAGCCGGAGGTCGTTGGCGTCGCGTGCGGATCATCGCACACCGTCGTGCGGACCAACAGCGGGGATGTGTGGTTGACGGGATCAAGTGAGCTCTCTCGCTGCTTCTGAACACAGTGGCATCACTAACATCGCCTCCAGATCACGCTGGCCAACTCGGCCTCGGCGATACCGAGTCTCGCAAGAGATTCGTCCGCAATCCCTTCTTCAACGACCTCGCCGCCATCGAGCTCAAGTGCTCGCGCTGGACGACCTTCGTAACAACAACATTCGATTCGTAGCCCCTCGCCCCTCGCCCCTCGCCCCTTCTCTCCTCTACCCCTTCATCCACTCCCTCCACCACCTCATCTCCTCCATGGCGGCCTCTCCGCAAAATCGTTCGACGACGCATGCACAACGTTCGTCAACCGCGTCTGGATCTTCGACGCCGAAGGATCTCGGACTTCTCGCGCGAGAGACTTGAGGATCCCGCCGTAAAGCATTGGAGTCTTGCGAAGGACGCGGTGGAAGGCGTGATGTCCGAGCCTGTGGGGAGGGAAGTCAGTAGGCTGGGCTAGGGAGGCGAAGCGGAGATGCATACCAGATGATCCAGGCGCGTTGGGCTTTGCACTCGCCTCCGAGCTGTTGAGCTGCTTTCGTACGTGCGCGGTTCCGGATCGCGACGTGCGAGAATTGTATCACCTGCTCAATGACGCCTGCGAGAACCTCGTCAGCTCTGTGCGAGCTCGGGAATCGGTCGAGTGCTGACCGAGGAAGAAGGCGGGTCGACGTCGTGGGTCGGCACCCCATTCCTTGATATAGGAGTGGAACTTGAGTGCGACGATCAGGAAGCTTTGGTAGATGTTGAGGTAGACCGAGTGAGAAGAGTTGTGGTTCGTGTCGTTGTAGATGATGTGGGAGCGAGCCTTGATGGCCCTGCGAACGAAAGCGCGAGTGAGCCAGGGAAGAAAGCGCAAGAGCAAGGCGCGCACTGGAGCATCTTGAAGATGAACGCCTGTCCTGGCTTCTTGCAGCGCTCGACGGTGAGGGTATCGGCAATTTCTGGGGACGCGCCGAATCAGCATTGGCGTGGCAGAGCAGCCCCAATCTCCACGCACCAACTTCTTCGTAGCGACCATTGTCCGCCTTGACGTCGAGAGATTCGGTGTTGATGACCATTCCGCACCAGGGAAAGTCTGGAGAGAAGAGGTTAGTTTATCTCTCAGTTCCAACGATCGTGGCGTACCTTTGCTTCGAAGAGGAGGGACCGTCTCGGCATCGTTGAGCGAGATGTCGAAGTTGGTCAGGCGCTTCTCGGAGGCGATGAAGCAGCCGTAGTCGGGGAGCCCGGCGTCCATGGTCTGAAGAAATTGAGCTGCGAGAGGGCGTTTGGTTGTTACAAACAAGAAGTCGTCGATGTAGCGCAGCAGGAGCTACACGCCGAATGGTTAGTTGAGCGTACAGGTAGAGGATCGGGAGCACGCACAGCGTCGGGATCTTGCGTGAACGCCAACGACGTGCGCTCCATGTCGCCGTAGAAGAGGCTACAGAGAAGACCGGAGAGGACCGATCCTTGAGGAATGCCATCTTTCTGTCGAAAGTACCGACCTCCCATCTGCGCGGCTTGTCCTCAGCTGTGTCCCCAAGCGCAGATCGGGCAATTCACCTTGACCAGGTTGCTCTTGACGTGCTCCCGAAGAAGCCTCAGCATCTCAACGCGCTCCTCCTTGGCGTAGACCACCTAGAGAGACTCCCGATCAGTCCCAGTGCGGCGCGCCAGCGAACGACGACGAACCCGATCTGAGAGAACCGCATGGCGAAGGGGGTCCGCAAGCTTCGCAGCCAGATTCGGAAAATGCCAATGATCCTCTGGAAGCGACATCAGCACGAGCGCCAACGTGGCTCACAAGACGCGACTCACGATTGGGACTGGCCTTCTTCGCGAACTTCTTCGAGACCCTGCCCGCTGCAGGCATGACCTGCCCATACCGCTGGATACGGTACTCGTCCTGGCATCTTGCATTAGCACTCCTCTGGAAGGACGAAGCAAACGAGGCTGACCTCGCGAAGGATGGCGTCGACGATCTCGAGGAGCTTGTCCTGCTTGATGGTATCGAAACAGGCTCGAACGTCGACTTTGACAAAGTAGAGCTTGGGCCTGAGCAAGAAGAGCTGTTAGAACTCTGAGGGCGAAGGGAGCACACGCCGCGCACATTGACTTCCCGCCACTGAGGAGGCTGAGCTTGAACGTCTTGAGCCTGTCGTAGATCTCGTTCGGGCCGAGCACGGATGCACCAAGGAGAGCAGAGTTTCGATTCTGCAAGGGAGAGAAAGTCAGATCTCGCTTGGGGGTCTGGAAAAGGAGCGCACCTTCTCAAAGTTTAGAACGTGGAAGAGGTTCTCGAGCAAGCTGTTGATCGACCGACCGAGTTCCGCAACCCCTCGAGGCTGTAAAAAGAAGTGTTAGACTATGGTGAGACCAGCGGGGCGAAAGAAAGAACGTACACCCTTCTGAAGAGCCCGTCTGCGAAGATTGACGATAGGCCTGACGCCCGTGTCCTTTGGCAGCAAACGCACGTAGGAGAAGCCGAGCTTTCGAGCCTTGAGCATGCGAGCGACCTTGTCCTGCAAGGAACAACATCAGCGACAACACCAGCTGTCGAGGAGGAGGAGCCGAACCCGAGGAATCTTCTCAAACTGCGTCTGGCCGAGGTTCTCCAGCAGTGGCTTGCAGATGGCGTTCCAGTCGTCCTGGCGGAAGTAGAGCGTGCGGTTCCTGTAGCTCGCCGACTCCGTGATCGCAAACGCAGTCTGCGAACAAATCGTCAGATCTCTCGTCCCACCCTGCACTATGGAACGCACCTTCGCGAGATCCATGACGAATCCGTCCATGAACCAGTAGAGGAACTCCTGGAGCAGCTCGCGCCGCTTTCCCATCTCGACCTCGTTCGGCTTCTGCTTCCCGTTCCGCTCCTTCGACGCCGAAGCAGGCCTGAGCCAGTCGCAGTCGGCGATGCGGAATTTCTGCACGAGCGTGTGCACCGAGATGGTCTCGTACCGTCGCAGGCGGAAGAAGTCAGAGATATCTACGTATCCAGTGCTGAATTAGCGAGGCTCGAAGAACGAGAAGGGAGACGAACAGCCAAAGATGAGGTCTGCGTTCGCTTTCGACCCCCAAAAGTCGTTTGGGATAGTCTCGCGGACGACGGCGTTGACAAACGATTCGACCTGCGCATTAATCAGCGAGGTGTTCACGGGGTATGCGGCTTGAGAGACGAACCTGGTAAGGCGTGCACAAGTAGTCCGCGAATCGAGGCTTTGCGCGAACGCGTTCGCCAGCGTCTGCTTCGCCATGCGGGGCCACGAAGGAGCGATGAGAGACCTCGATGGAGATGTCGGCTTTGGAGAATTGCGTGCGAGGTTCCGACATGAGTTCCTAGAAATCGGCTCGGTCAGTTGACAGCTGCAGAAGAAAGCAGAGGACGGACCAGGATGACACTGCGATCTTCGTCGCTGAGCTTGTTGTGCATGATCTGGCAAACAAGAGTTAGCTAGCTGGTGGAATGAGAGGAGCACGGAAGCACCTTGCTGGGACAATGTCGATCGAGGAGCTTGCGAAACTTGCACTTGCCGCTGAGCGCGATCATCTTCTCGGCCAGCTCGAGGACGCCCTTGAGTCTCTTTGGTGTCTTGACGGTGCCCAGCTTCTGCTTTCGTTCGTTAGCAGCACCGAACACAAAAATCGAAAACCACGCACGAGAATCTCCAGCTCGCGATCGTCGTCGTCCACTCGCACGGCTCCAGCAACTTGCGTAGAGGTGAACGCGCTGTGGAGGCCAAACTGGCGAGGAAAGATGTACTTAAGAAGGTGTCGCGCCTGGCGGGAAGGTATTTCGTCCGGCGGAGTCGCGGGGAAGAGCGAGGGGAGGCGCGAGAGGATGTCTGGAAACGAGGGCTGAGCTCGGAAGGAGCAGAAAGCCAGGGAGGACGCACGTTTTGGAGAGAGTCTGTAGGCGACCTTTCCAGCCGAGGTTCGTGAGGGTCGAGTGTGGTACATCTTGTTGCGGACGAAGACCACTTCGTTCGGACTTCGTCTGTGCAAGCTCAGTTTCCAGCCCTTAGAACGCCCGTTTGCGGACTCACTGTATCTCCTTGATAACCTTGCGTTTCTTCTGATGTCCAGCGCGTAGCTCGACTCCATCCACACGCCGTTTCTCCCCCGCGAACAAGACAGAGCTGGACTGCGTCGGTCGCAAGGGCGATCTCCCGCTGCCGAGGAGGGAAGGAAGTCGAGGAATCTCCGGCGCCAGTAGCTGAGGAGCAGAAGTCGATGGACCAAGACGGGGCCGCTTGTTGGGTCGGGAGGATTCGAGAGGCGGGGAGACATGGATGGTGGGGACCTCCGCAGGCGCCTCCTCGTCGTCCTCGTGCGAGCTAGGCTTCCGTCCTCGCTTCCGCGTACGCTCTCGCCTTCTCCTCCCCTTCGACGCTAAAGCGTTGTCGGTTCGCGAGGCCAAAGTCGTCCCGGCGATGCTCGTCGAACGCGGCTTCATGTCGATGAGGGGGAAGCCCGAAATTTGTAGGTAGCAGGCGTTTGGGAGAGGAGTGAACAGCGCTGTTGAAGGAGACGCCAGGAGAGTGATAAGAGGACCTGGGCCGATCCTGAGAGACCCTGGTCAGCTCGAGCAGGGCGGAGAAGCAGGCAACAACGAACCGGCTGAGAAGGGTCGACCAGGACGGGGCGGACGAGAGGGACGAGATGATCGTGTTGGTGAAGAAGTTGGTGATCGCTAGTCCGGAGCCTCCCATACTAAAGTTCGTCGAGCGTTCGTCGGCCTGCGAAGGAGGGAGAGGAAGTCAACAGGGGGGCTTTCGTGGGAGAGCCAGGAAGAACGCACGAGGCGGTAGCCTAGAGTGAGGATATTGGGCGGAGTAGAAGTTGTGAATACGCCAGGGATAGGCTTGTTCTTCCGTCGCCAGGTGGCATGAAGGGAGAAGAGCTGCGTCTGGACGCGGTCGAGCACCTGCGCGAAGGGACCTCTCATCAGCTTCTCTCCCACAGAGCAATCCGAGTGCAGAGAACGCACTTCAGACATCCAGATCCCCGTCCCAGGCTCGTCGACGCGTAGCTTGACCTCCTCCGAGCTCCCTACCATCGTCCGCTCGACCAGGTCCCGAAACGCGTCGTCGTCGTCCTCCTTGACCGTTTCCGGTGGGAGGAGAGATAAAAGGGTGCAGATGAAGGGGTAGAACGATCCCAGGAGAGCATGCGTGAGGTGGAGTGGGTTGAGCTTGACCTCGTCTGTCGGCGCGTCGAGGCGCTCAGGTTGTTGTCGTGCTGAGGCGTTTCGTGTCGAGCGGGCGTGATGCCCAGCTCCTACGGCTGCCATCTGGTCGAAGTAAACTGGAGAGCTTGGCAGTCCGGCGACGGACCGCTGACCCAGCTCTCGTTGAAGGGGGAAGAGCAACCTAAAGCGCGCTCCTCTCAGGCCTCTTTTCGTTCCTACCATCTACTCTCGCAACCGACCCTTTCGCCACTGTCCCCAGCTCTGCACCTTAGCTCAAGTACAAACCAAAGCAGGAGGAACCGCCGCAACGGTTGACGTCTCAGCTCTGCACGTCCAGGCGAACCTCCCCTCGCGTGTTTCGCAGTGGCGTCGGAGGAGAACGATTCCTTCAACGTGGAGCGCTGGTTCCTGTCGCGGGGCGAGATCGCTATTTGGTGGAAGTGGGACATGCAAGGGGGAGGAGGAATAGCTTGGAGCTGGAAGCAGGGGGATCGCGAGGGTGGGAGTGGTAAGTAATCTCTCGCCCCAGAGAGAGGCTGGCTTGATCTAGAATCAGACTGGGACTGTGGAGGAGGACTCGAGGGAGCTGACCTCGATGAGCTGCGGGTTAGCTGCTCGTCGGACGAGAGTACGACGCTGCGGAGGTCCAGGCGACGTCGCCTCCCAAACGACTTCGTCGTGGACTGCCCACCTGGAGCAAAGGAGCGTCCAGGGGATCAAAGATTGGATCGAGGAACCACTGGCTTCCGCTCAGGGTCGCTCAGGGGGGAGGCGTTCAGTCCTTCCAGGGCGGGACACGCCGCCTCGTCCCTCTCCTCTCCTCCGCAGGTTGCCATCTGGCTCCCCTGATAACACCTGCGCTCCAGAGATATCTGCGCAGCGTTCTTCCCATTGATCCGGCCGCAAGGATTGACTGGCGACCTCGCGGAAGGAGAAGACCTCGAGGACGGCGACGATTCGGTAGCGAGGTTGCGAGGCGACGAAGGCAAGCGCTGGTTCTGTGGATCCACTTGTACATTTCTTCTACTACTCGACGCCTCAATCCTCATCCATCGCATCATCACTCTCCTCGTCCGAATCAGCCGCCTCCGCCACCTTGAGCTCGAAATCATGCTCCTGGTCGGCACCCCTGGAGAGACACAGCGAGAGTCAGCGAGAGATCGTGCGTACGGCGGCGAGAAAAACGCACATGTAGGAATCGCTGATGAGGTACAGCTTGAGCTGATGCGTTCCCTTGGAAAGCGTAAAGTCGAGCTTGACCGCCAGGCGAACCGAAACGGTTATCTTCTTGATCGAGAGCAATCTGGAGAGGAGAGTCGTCAGCGCGAGAGCAAAGAGATAGAGCGGAAGCAGACTCACTGCTTGGTACTGGGCTCTCCAATGACGACCCACATCGACTCGGTCTTCTTGACCGGGAAGAAGGGCGCAGGAACGATCTGGTCCGACTTGTCGTCCTCGTCGACCTCGCGCTCAAGCGAGATGTTGATCGTGATCGGTGATCCGGCCGTGAGCTCCTCGGCGTCCTCGACCTCGTGCGCGAGCTCGATGGACGGGTACGCGTTGCAGAACTTGGCGACGTCGCGCATCTGGCGCGTGTCCATCTGGAGGAGGCTGTTCCGCTGGTCGTCCTCGAGCTCCATGATGTCGTAGACCGACTTGACGTCGGCGTCGACGCAGCGCTTGATGACCTCGGACGTGAAGCCAGGGATCTGCTTGAGGGGCGAGTCGCTGTCCCACATCGCCTGCACGCACATCTGCGACAACTCCATCGCTCCGAGGGCGTTGAGGAAGGCGTTGGACGACATGACGTCGACGCAGGCGGAGAGGAGGCTGCAAGGAAGTTGGGGTTAGCTCAGCGAACTGGAGAAAGGGAACAAGAGAGCGACGCACTTGAGGACCTTGGACAAGATGACAGCCTGGTCGGCCGCGAGATCGGCAGGGAGAACGAAGCGCGAGAAGTGCGCCTGGAGGAGGATGTTCGTCTTGAAGTAAGGCGAGTTGTAGTCGGCCTTGACGAGCTTGACAGGCACTCGGTCGTACAGCTTGCGAAGGAAGACGTCCTCGTGGTGGCGGATGGGGATGACCTCGAACTCGGCGGCGGTCGAAACGATCTCGAGGAGTCCCTTGAGCTTGGTCTTCTCGGTGAGGGACATGCTGAAGATGTCGACCGTCACGTAGTTGATGTTGTAGTACGCGGCGATCATACCGAGGTTCATCGGCGTCGTGTCCACTGCAAGCAAGTCGAGTTAGCGACTGGAAGCTCGCGTCGTAGAGGAGACAAGGACGCACTCTCGTCCTCGACCGCGATGGCCTTGGAGTTCTGGAGATCCGAAAGCGTCTGCTCGACGAGCTCGGAGAGGTAGTCGCTGAGATGGCGATGCGTGGTGCCTGAATTTCGAGATCGTCAGCTTCGCTCGTCCTCCGCCGAGAGCTGAACTCACCCTGCATGTTGTAGTAGTTGGCGTTCGCGACGAGACGGCGGTACATCCAAGTCCAGGTCAACCAATCGACAGCATCCCTGCGAGAGCAAAAGAGTCAGAGGCGAGTAGATTTCGGCGGAAGCAAGGCGGCGCACTGCTTGTTCTCGATCGTCTTGGTTACGATCTCAGCGTTGAAGTGGTCGTGAAGGGTGAGGTGGAGGCTCGACTCGATGGGAAGGCCCTCGTTGAGGAACTTCTTGAAGAACTCCTTGCGAACCTGCGAACGATTCGGGTCAGGGCGAGAACACGAAGAGAGTGAAGAAAAGGAAACGCACCTGCTGGCACATGAGCACGCAGCGACTGCTGGTGTCGTGAGACGGTCGGCAGGCGCGGCCCATCATCTGGAGGACGTCGGTGAAGGGGTAGTCGACGTAGCGGTGCTCCTTGCCTGGGAGATTCGGAAAAACGTCAGCGAGAGTTCCATAGGAGGCGACGGGAGAAACGCACCCTCAAAGGTCTGAACGCCCATGATGATGACCATGTACGCCGTGAGAGGAATACTCCAGGCGGTGTCCTTTGACGCGACGACGACCTGAATCGCTCCAGACTGGAAGAGGTGCTCGACGATCCGCTTGTCCTGCTTCGAGAGCGCCTCGTGGTAGAACCCGATGCCGCTCTGGAGCGTCTCCTTGAGCTCGGGGTCGGTGACGTGCTCGAGGTGAGGAGCGAGCTCGGCTTCGTCGATGTTGAGGAAGCGAGTCGGGTCCTGGTCGGCGAGGCAGTAGACGAGGATGTCGCGAGCCGACAAACGGCACTGCCTTCGCGAAGGGACGAAGCACAGCACTGGTCGGTCCTCGGCGTACTCGACGATGGCGAGGTAGGCGGGCTTCGCCATCTGGATCATGAGGGAGGGGAAGTGGGGGACGCTGAAGCTCTGGATGTGGACCTCCATCGGCAACGGCCGTGCGCCAGGCGAGAAGTTGAAGATCGTCTGCGCCGTCGCTCCCATCCACTCGCCCAAGTCGCGCGCGTTGGCGAGCGAGACTCCAAAGGCGACGATTCGGGTCTTGTTCTCCGTCTGCGCCGCGACGTAGCGCGTTCGCGAGACGATGACCTCGTACGTCGCTCCCTCCCAGCCGCCGATGAGCTGAACCTCGTCCGCGATGAGGAGGCCAATCGTCTGGACGTTCTTCCGCTGCTTCCACCGACGGGAGAGGAGGTCCCACTGTCCGGGCGTGCAGACGATCAGGTCGCCCTTCTCCAGCAGCCGGATGTCGGTACTCGTCTCGCCCGTGAGCGCGACGATCTCCTTGCCGCCCTTAAGGTCGCCGAACTTGGTGGTCCACTCGGCGACGCGCGCGTCGACGACGTCCTGGAACGGCTCAATGCACACCGCGCGAGGAGCGTTCTCCTGAGACCAAAGGCGGAGGAGAGCGAACTCGGCGGCGATCGTCTTGCCGCTGCCGGTGGGTGCGCCGACGAAGACGTTGTCGTTGGACGCGTAGAGCGCCTGGAAGACTTGAGTCTGGATTTTGTTGAACGAGGTGATGGAGGAGGAGTAGATGGCCTCGAACTCCTTGTTGTGGAGGGCGGAGATGGGGAGGGGTTGGAGGTCGAGGAGGGTGGTGGGAGGAGGGAACTTGTCGGGGAGGATGAGGTGCTTGAACGAGATGGGAAGGCGGGTTTCGGAGTGGAGCCATCGGTCAGAGACGACGGAAATGAAGTAGTTGGGAGGGAGGGGGTCGAGCATGGGGATGGTGAAGTTGACGTGGTGCTCCTGGTCGGCGTAGCGCTGGCGGAGGAGGAACTGGTCGTGGAAGAGGATGATCTCGCCGTCGACGTCCTCGACCAAGATCCAGAACGCCTCGGCGCCGCCGTGAACCTTCTCGTCCCACTGGAAGTCGGGGGTGATGATGAGGTCGACGCGGAGGAGAGAGCGCGTGATGGGTTGGACCTGAGCCTGGAGCTCGACTGTAGGGGGCAAAGAGTCAGCGACCTGGCTTCGACTGGCGCCAACTTGAGAGACTCACGCTTGGGGAACTGGTGCACGAGGCGGTGAACGAGACGTCCGGCCTTGGGCTCGCCGATGAGCTCTCCGAGAGCTGCGAGAGAGAGTCGTCAGCCTGTGCGGAGCATGGGAAGGAAGGAGAGGGACGCACCAGCCGCATCGAGATCAAAGTACCGGTACCAAGGGAACTCCTTCTTCTCCGCTCGTCGAATGATGTCGGTCGGTACGCCCTTGAACTGGCGCAGAGGCGACATGGATCCCCACATGCGCTTCTCGACCATCTGGCACATGGCGAGCGCCTTGTGCGTCAACGCCGCCCAGCCTCGCTTGAGGCAGATCTCGAAAATGGCGCGGAGGATTCGACCGGCCGACTGCGTGACGTAGACCATGTCGGCGACGAGGGCGAAACCGTCGAGCTTGAGCTGGGAGATGTAGGCCTGGAGGAGGACGTTGATCTTGGCCGAAGGGTCGTCGACTCCCTCCTTGACGGGGATCGGCACGCGCTCGAGGAGCTTCGCAAGTTCGAGCCTGGTGAGCGAGATAGTTAGCTGGGCGTTCTCGAGCTCCGTAGCGCAGAAAGACTCACTTCTCCTCGGCACGAACGGGGACGTGCTTGAACTCCTCCGAGAGGGAGAAGATGCGGAAGAGCTCGATAAAGCCAGCGGCCGACTTGAGGTGCTGGTTGTAGGTACTCATCGAGGTGTGAGTGACGTAGTAGCCACTCGCGATGCGACCAAGCTCGTTGCTCTCTGCGAAAAGGAGGTTCGTCAGCACCAGCTCGGAGCAGAACGCTCAAAGGTCGACGTACGGAAGACACCAGTCCTTCGGTCGTATCGGATCAGAGAGCACTTCTCGAGGATGACGGCGGCCGTGTGGATGATGTCGGATCGCTTTTGGATGAGGAGCGGGTCCTCCTCGCGGCTGAGGAGAAGGCGATTGTCAGTGGGGGGGGTTCTCGCAAGCGAGCTCGAAAGAGACGTACTAGTCGGGCGAAACGCTGTAGAGGGCAGGAGAACCGAGCATGCGAACGTAGAGGTAAGTGTAGCCGAGCCTGCAAGGGAGAGACGTCAGCAAAGTGCATCGCAAGGAGCGAGAAAACGAGCGCACCATTGGACCGCCTCATCGCGGTTTCGGATCGTACCGAGGACAATCTCAGCGTTGAGGTTGTCGGCGAGCTTGGAGACGAACTGGGACTCGATCGGGAGCTGCTGATTCATCATACTGAGGTAGTACTGGAGCTCCGAGTGGTTCGTGATGATGATGCCTTCGCCGAACGTATCGTACTGCGGTCGACCTGCTCGTCCGAGCATCTGGAGGACGTCCTGCGGCGAGAGCTCGACCCAACGACCCTTCTCGGGGTTGTAGATCTGCGTGCCCTTGATGATGACGACGTGAGCGGGGAGGTTGACTCCCCACGCGAGGGTGGCGGTCGAGACGAGGACCTGGATACGTCCGTCGCCAAAGAGGTCCTCGACGAGCGTACGATCGGCGCGGTTCATACCGGCGTGGTGGCAGGCGAAACCGAAGGGGAGGATGTCCTTGAGGTTGGGGTCCTGGACGGCTTCGGCCTCGGAGGTGAGGATCTCGCGCGTGGCGGGGTCGGCGCGGAGGAACTGGGTGATTGTGTTGTTCTCGAGGGCGTGGTCGCGAAGGAACTTGGCCGTCTTGGCCGTCTCCTTGCGCGAGTGGACGAAGATGATGATCTGATCCTTGCCGGCATGCTCGAGGACCTGCGTTCCCAAGAAGTCAGCAAGCGCGTTCAGAGCAAAGAAAGGGCGTGCGCACCTTCTCGTAGCAGATCTCGTTCGTGATCTGGTACCGCTTGATCGCCTTCTTCTCCGTAACTCCGATGAACTCCTGCTTGAGCGGGCAAGGGCGGTACGACGAGTCAAAGTGGAAGAGTCCTCGGTCAGGGTTGACATGAAGGAACTTGGCGACATCGCGGTAGTTGGGGAGAGTGGCCGAGAGTCCGACGAGACGAACGTAGTCCTGCGTCTGCTCCATGCGCCGAATCGTCCTCGCGACGATGCTCTCGATGACGGGTCCGCGCTCGTCGTGGAGCAAGTGAATCTCGTCGATGATGATGAGGCGAACGAGGTTGGTGTAGGACGTATCGGTGCTCTTGCGCGTGATGACATCCCACTTCTCGGGCGTCGTGACGATGATCTGAGTGCCCGAGATCTGCTCCTTCGTGAGCTGACGATCTCCCGTGAGCTCGTTGACGACGACGCCAAAGGGCGCGAGTCGCTTGGAGAAGTTGCCGACCATCTCCTGGACGAGAGCCTTCATCGGCGCGACGTAGACGATCTTGAAGTCGTCGAAAGCGAAGGCGCCGGTCTGCTCGTTCCGCCACTTGCTCATCTCGTTGAGGATCGTGAGCATGGCGACGTTCGTCTGCAAAGGAGGCAAGGTCAGCACTGCTCATTCTCGCACCACGCCGAAAGCAAACGCACCTTTCCTCCTCCCGTAGGCGCACAGAGCAGGATGGGCTCGTCGGTTCCAAAGGCGACGGGGTAGAGGCGACTCTGGATCCTGTTGAGGTTGGTCGTCCCCTTGAACGCTGCGCGGGCCCACTCGGGGAGGCTCGAGATCGGAACGAGCTCGCCCTCCTTGAACGGCGCGGGCTTGGGCGCAGGGACGTGGACCTCCTCGTAGCCTTTCTTGGAGCGCTTGAACGACCCCTCGGGGAGCTTGCACTTCTTGTTGGACATGAGGCGCGCGCCCTGGGAGAAGGCCATCGCTTCGAGGTCGACCGTCTTGCGAGGAGGGGGAGCGAGACTACCGGCGGCGAGGTTGGCCTTGAGTGAGGAAGGGTCGACCTTGGAGTCGTCGACGTCCATCGCGTCGCCTCGTCGAGCCTTGTCGCCGTTCGAAGCGAGCTCCTTGAGGATCCAACCCACGCCCTTCTCGCGCATGGCGACTTGGACGTCAATCTTCTCGTTCTCGTCCGAGCGAGCGAGCTTGGTGCACCAGACGATCTTGTCGCGGTTCGTCATGAGGACCTTGACGAGGTCAAAGTGCTCGAAGTCGGTGAGGTCCATGAGGACGTTCTCGACCTCGCGCGTTCCCGATTCCGACGAGAGGATCGACATGGCGGAGGTAGTCTTCTCGGCGGCTTCGAGAGGGTCAGAGTAGGACTGGGCGATGAGGCGCTGGAGCCAGAAGCCGTCGATCTCGCGCGCGGAGACGATGTCCGAGTCGGCGCTGCCAGCCGCCTTTGACGAGCTCGCGCCGCCGATGGTGATCTGCTCCTCCGTGTCGGATCCTGCTCCCTCGCCTGCGGGGACGTCCATGCCGTCCTCCTCTGCTCCCTCCTCGTCCTCGTCGCTTTCGCCCTCTGAGCGCACCTCGTACCCCTCCTCATCCTCGTCCTCGTCTTCCTCGTCCTCGAACACGACCGCGACTCCTAGGTCATCATCGATCGCTCCCTCCTTGTCGTCCTCGTCGTTCTTCCCCTTCTCCTCCTCCTCTCCGTAATCGGTGATCTGCTTCGACAGGGCCAGGAGCTGGGCAAACTGCTCGGCGTTGACGCTCCCGACGAGTCCCTCGATCTCGCGCTTCTTGTCGAAATCCTTGAGGTCCTCCGACTTGAGGTACTCGAGGACGAGGTCGGTCGCGGAGCGGACCATGTCTTGAGGTTGGTCGCCGAGGGAGGTGTGAACGGCGGCGAGCATGAGCTCGTAGACGGCGCGGGTTTCGGCGGTTCGGGGTCGGTAGTTGAGGCCTTCGACTGCACGTTCAGGGAGTCAGCAAGGTGCCCACAGAAGAGACGCAGCGTGCGCATCCCGCCCCAGCCACTCGCAGAGAGAAGCTACTCACGATCCTGCGTCGCCTCGAGAACGTTCCCATACCGCACACCCGCCGCAACCTTCTTCCTCCCTCCGAGCGGTCCCTCCTCCTTCTTCTCCCTCCTCTCGCGCTCCTTCTCCGCCTTCTTGCGCTTCCCCTCGAGGTCGACGTCCTCCTTGAACGCGCGGGAACCCATCGACTTGGGGTCAATACGTCCGACGAGCGTCTCGGCTTCTCCGGTGGGCTCGTTGTCGCGCCGGGGGATGGTCGATCGATCGGCGGTGGTGACCAGACTGGCCTGCGAGGGGGGGGCAGCGGAGTCATTCGTCAGTGGAGTGCTCTTGCAAGTGGCGGGAGACTGGGCGGAGAAGTGCGCAAGGTGGAGAGCAAGGCGAGGCAGTGGGGGTACACTCTGCGCGCGTCGGCGTAGAGTGGGGAGAACCAGGCGAGCTCCCTTGGTCGTCGGCACGCTGCTCTCCTCATGTTGATCCTTTGCCCTCACCCCTCGCACACCTCCCCCAAGGCAATGCCAACCGTCCTCAGAGAGCACCAGAAGGAGTGACTCACCATAGCCGAGTACTGGTACCCGCTGAGATCCTGCTTCGGCGCCATGGTGGGCAAGGGTTGGAGGAGGAAGGAAAGGCGGGAGGGGAGAGTTCGAGATGGCTGTAAGCTCAGTCGCGCCTAGTGGTTTTCGTTCGCCGTCGGTGTGTGTGTGCTAGTCTTGTTGGTGTACACAGAAAGAGGGAGGCGGGAAGGGGGGAGGGAGTAACTGCCTTGCTCGAATAGGGCCGGGATTCAATTGCGAGTGAGTTTGCAGGTAGGTGCAAGGTGTTTAATTGATTGCAAAGTAGTGCAGGAAGCTCCTCTGTTCAGACCGCGATTGGATCGTGAAGGATCTAATGAAAAAAATTATCAAACAAGGGTGGAAAGAGCAGCCCGGAATCTGGAAAAGGAGAGAAGAGTATTTCCGCCGACTGATGGTTGAACCGCTCCCTCTTGTTCTCGAAGCCAGCATCCACAGCAGCGCCTTTTCAAGCTGCCTTCGATAGGGGCGGGGAGACTTGCAAGGAGGATCTGCCAGTGAATGGAGGCGAGGGCAGTCCATCGCCTCCGTTCTCGCTAGCGAACGACCGACCTCCCTCTGCAGAGGGGGTTTCGCACGGGCGAGCGACGAGTAGTCTCTCCCACTTAGGCCTGCTTCTTTACATGGTTAAGATCAGCTTGCGAATGCGTGGCCCAGAAGTTGACCAAAGCCCCCTTTTTCCGAATCCGAACCAACTGCATTCCACAACCGCCTGCTTCGTCCATCGAAGCCAAACAAAAGTCCATCGCCCTCTACCCTTTCTATCCCCTCCTCAAAGCATCCCAACCGCCAGTACCCCCACGACCCCCAGCATCCACCCAACCAGCACCTCGCTCGCCCCCGACCCCTCCTCCTTCGCACCCACTCCCCCGCTCGCATTCGAGTCCGAAGGCGTCTTGGCCCCCGTCTGAAAGAGGTTGTTGCCGATGGGGTTGTGTAGAGACTGGGATGGAGAGGTAGGTTGAGTCCCGATGACGCCTGCGGAGTCGAGCTCGTTAGCGAGGTGCCTTCGCAGGGAAGGGAGGAGGCGCACCGTTGCCGACCATGACGAAGGAAGCGACCGAGGGAACTCCATCAACGACGACAAAGCTGGAGGCGAGATGAGTTAGCGAAGGAGGCGTTTGGAGGGAGAGGCGACGTACAAGAGGGCTGGGCCGGGGACGAGGACGGCGGGGTTCGGCGGGAGTTGCGAGACGTGAATCGTCGCCGAACCATCAGCGTGACCAGTGTAGCTGTTCGCGAGCTGAACATGACGTTGGCCCATGCTATCGGAGAAAAGGATCAGCTCGATTCGAGGCGAGCGAGAGAGAGGACGCACTTGAGCGCGTGCGTTGAGAACCCCGGGCGGATGAGAACGACCTTGACGCGGTCGAGAGTCGTGTGGACGAGACTTTCGCGAGGAAGGGTGAGGTTGAAGTAGGGTCCGCCGTACGAGATCGTGGACGGGATTCCAGAGGGAGTGGGGCGAAGAGCGTTGTAGTAGTCGGGGTAGCTGCGAAGGCCGAGATGAGCCTCGTCGCAGCGTAAGGAAAGAAGGCAAGCGCACAAGATCTCGGCGCGGTACTCGTTCTTGAAGGGGTAGCTGGCGTTGTTGGCGTCGGTGATCACGTCCGCCGAGGGAGAAGACCCTGCGACAAAGATGCTGCCTGCGAAGCAAACGACCCAAATCAGCCTTCGCTCCCGAAAAGAGTTCCGTTTGACGTGAACGTCCCATTTGGAAGAAGAGTCGAGGTCGAATGATACATGCGAGGGATCGTGCTGGGAGGCAGGGACGACCACCTCGAGCCCGAAGGCGCCGAACCGTTGTAGATCGCAGGTCGCAGAACCGGATCTTGCGCATACGATTGCCCAGCAGCCCAAGTATCCCAGCCGTAACCTGGAAGAGTTAAAGCATCAGTAAGTCTCCTCGGAAGCGAAAGGAGGATCTCGCTCACCTGCCGAGCCCTTTGCAGCGCCGTTCGAAATGAAGACCCGTTCGTCGGGGAGGAGAATAAGCGAACCCATGCCCTGCGGAGAGTTAGCGAAGTCGGAAAGGTGCGTGCGAGGACGAACTCGGCTCTCAGGGAGATCATCGTCGTCGACCCACACCGGATTGGCGTCCTGAGGCTTGATCGAGACGCACGAATTCGAAGTGTCGGTCTCCACGACAACCCACTGTTGAGCGAGAAGTAAGCAATTGACTCTGCAGTGACTCGGAGCTGAGCGACTGACGAGGAGGTTGTCCCAGCTGCGAGAAGGGTGTCAGCGAGGTGCGCAAGGTCGTGCAAAAGGAACTCACTCGTCGCGCTCGGGGTTCATCCCACCGCAAAAGAGGACGGTCGGCTCCCAGTTGTTCGCAACTGCGACAAGGAGTTAGCGAGGCCCGATCTTGCGAAGCTCGAGACGACTTGCCCGTTAACGGAAGCATCGCCTGCGGGCGACTCGATCAGCTTCTGTTCAAAGACGATGCGGAATCAAACTCACGGTCGCTCCAGAGGCGGGATAGGTCTTCTGCGCCTTGGTGATGTTAGGAAGTCCTGCGCGTGCAGAATGAGCTCAGTGCGAAGCCCTAAACGACGCAAAAGGGAGAGCTCACTAGTTTCCTCATTAGTCCTGTAATCGAAGAGAGTCGTCTGCCAGTCGGCTTGCATGAAGATGAGCCCGTTCGGGAGAAGCCAAGTGAGAGGATCTGGAGAGGAGAGCGTCAGCGACGTCGAAGCGGGAGAAAGGAACAGAACGAACAGATTCGCAGGCTGAGTCTCCTCGAGGAAGGCCATGTTGATCGGAGCGCCCCTCGTAGGCCAGAACTCGCTGCGAAGGTTGCTCAGTTCTCGCCAGCGAAAGAGAGCGAGGCGGGACGGACTAGGTGGGAACGTTCTGAAGTTGGGCAGGAGTGTTGACGTAACCGCCGTAGCTGTCAACGTACGATTGAACAAGGTCCTGGGAGGAAGGAGGAGGGAAGAAAGCGAAAGACGTACAGCTCGCCACCGAAAATCGCCACGCTCCCATCCTCGAGCGTCTGGGAACAGCCCATCAGCTCCTCCTGCTTCTCATCGAACGGGCCGGGAAGCTCACCTCGAGCGTGGGGTACCAGCGGTTGATAGGCATCGAGTTGTTCTCCTGCAAAACACCTAGTGAACCGGGGTTCGTTAGCCCCAATCTCGGCACCGAGAAACGGAAAAAAAAACGTAAAAGTCTCGTCGTCGCAAGGCCTCATCAACCGGATTGCCTGCACCATTCGTCAGCTATGTAGACCTGGTAGACGAAAGGGGAAGAGCAGACCCTCTCCCCGTTGACGGCGTTATACGCCCCTCCTCCCTGGACCGGACTGTCGACGCCACCAGTCCTGCGACGAACAACGTCAGAAAGGGCGAGGGAGGGGCAGGGATAAAGACCAACGTGATAGCCTGGTTTCCACCTGCGTTAACCCAAGTACCGTCGCCCATGAGAGCACCGCCAGCGCAGAAGCCTGCGGCAGCGAGGTTGGTGAGCTCCGAACGTTGCGAGCGAAAGAGGTGCGTACTGTTGGTGACGATGTCCAAAGCGCGGTAGGTGTTGGTCCTGAGATCGTACTCGGTAGCCCACTGCATTTGAAAAGTCAGCTCCTCCTTCCGCCGGAGTTCGAAAACGGAACCAACGCACAGCAGGATGCATCTGACCCCCGACGCCCAGGACCTGCGCCGCGTTCCCTTGGACCTTGTCGACGATGTAGACCTTTGATTCAGTCTGCAACGGAAAGGACGAGTCAGGATCTCAGCTTTCTGCACCGCACCAGGCAGGACTCACCCCGAGGAAGAGCTGTCAAGAGGGCGCCGACGGTCAGCTTCTGAGCTCGAAAGAAACGCGGGCTTGGGCGGCCCGGGACTGGGACACACCTGTTGTGCGCTGCAGCCGGTCTCCCCAACGATCTGCCAAGTGTTGGCGCGCTGAGCAGACAAGGATTGGAGGAGCGCGAGAGCAAGAGCAGTGAGAGAGAGGAAAGGAATCCGGCGGGCCATCGTTCGTTCCTTGCTGAAGGCGGGCTTGTTTCTCTGCGATTTGTTCAAAGGGCAAAAGAGGAACCTCGAAACGAAGGCGAGGAGAGGAGACGCCTCGGAGGCACCGCAGGAGCAGGCTGTAGTACTTCGCTCGAGATCCAACCTCCGCACACAGCCAACCAGGAACCTTAGAAAATGCTAGAACAAGTCAGAGCAGCTCAGGGAGAGGCGGAAGAAGGTGAGGAAGAGTTACCCTGTTCGTACTTGGATTCTGTCCGCAGCTGGGCAGAGCCTGGCGCGCTGGAGGTTTGACTCGAGCCAGCGCTCTCTCGCCCCTCACCTCGACCCCAGGAACAGCACCGTCTTTCAGGTCACCCACCAGCCCAAGGCACCCCTCTTACCAACCCCCAACTCCCCCCCGACAAGCTCCACCGCGCCATGGTGGCAACGAACCCTCTTGCCGTCTTCCCAGCTCACCAGCCCTCAGCGCCGTTCAAGTTCGCCGAGGAGGAGGAGAAGGTCCTCGCCTTCTGGAAGGATATCGACGCTTTCCAGGAGTCAATCCGCCAGTCCGAGGGCAAGCCCGCCTACTCGTTCTACGACGGACCGCCATTCGCGACTGGTCTCCCGCATCATGGACACATTCTCATGGGCACGGTCAAGGTGAGCTTGCGGGAAAGGAGTACAGAGGGGAGGGGAAGGCGCAGGGGCAGGCGGCGCGCAGGGGAGGGCGTTGCGGGAGCTGGCAGACGACCTGGAGGAGCCCTGTCTCCACTTTCTCTCCAAGCTCCTCCCAGCTCTTGTACAAGCTCCAGAGGCCCTGCTAACCCGCCCTCTCACCATTTAGGACATCGTCACTCGCTTCGCCCACTCGAACGGCTTCTACGTCGAGCGCCGCTTCGGCTGGGACACGCACGGCCTTCCCGTCGAGCACGAGATTGACAAAAAGCTCGGCATCACCTCCAAGGCGGACGTCCTTGCCATGGGAATCGACAAGTACAACGCCGAGTGCCGAGCGATCGTCATGAGGTACTCGTCGGAATGGCGCCGAACGGTCGAGCGCCTCGGACGCTGGATCGACTTTGACAACGACTACAAGACGCTCAACACGCCGTTCATGGAGAGCGTGTGGTGGGTCTTTGGGCAGCTATTCAAGAAGGGCCTCGTGTACAAGGGACTGCGCGTGATGCCTTACACGACTGGGTGCACGACGCCTCTCTCCAACTTCGAGGCAGGCCAGGAGTACCGCGAGGTCCAGGATCCCGCTGGTTCGTCCATTCCTCTTCCCTCTGCGAGCTCCCACTAACTCGTTTCAAACGCGTTCAGTCACGATCGGCTTCCCCCTCGTCTCGGACCCCTCCGTCTCCCTCCTCGCCTGGACGACGACCCCCTGGACCCTCCCTTCCAACCTCGCCGTCTGCGTGCACCCCACGCTCACCTACGTCAAGATCCACGACAAGGAGCGCGACGCCAAGTTTATCCTCTGCGACCAGCTCCTCTCGACGCTCTACAAGGACCCCGTCAAGGCCAAGAAGGAGGGCAAGTACATCGTCCTCGAGTCCTACAAGGGAGCCGAAATGGCTGGGTGGAAGTACGTTCCTCTGTACGACTACTTTGTCGAGCGGGTGCGTTCTTTCTACCTTCGTTCGGTGGAGCGAGAGCTAACGTGGGCTTTGGAAACCGTAGTTCGCAGACCGTGCATTCCGTGTCCTCGTCGACCCCTACGTGACGAGCGACTCGGGAACGGGAATCGTTCACCAGGCGCCGGCGTTCGGAGAGGACGATCACAGGATCGCGATCCGCGAGAAGATTGTTCGCAAGGACGAGATGCCTCCGTGCCCGATCGACGAGCGAGGCATGTACACGGACGAGGTTGGAGAGTTCCTCCAGGGGATGTATGTCAAGGTGCGTCTTCCGTGTTTGGGGCTGCGAAGGAATGGGAGTGGGAGCTGATGAGGGTTTGCTACAAAGGACGCCGACAAGGTTATCATCAAGGACCTCAAGGAGAGCGGCCGACTGATCCTCTCGACTACCCTCTGGCATTCGTACCCCTTCTGCTGGCGGTGCGCACTCCTTCCTTTGCGACCTTGCGACGAGAAACTGACGGGCTCACTCCCTCAGCTCGCACACTCCTCTCATCTACCGCGTCATCCCCGTCTGGTTCGTCAAAGTCGAGGGAGTCACCGACGACCTCGTCGAGAACAACCAGGCCACTCGCTGGTGCGTTCTTCGCTCCATCCTCTTCGTTCTTTTTCTGATTTCGACTTCCCCAGGGTTCCTGCTGCTGTCGGAGAGAACCGATTCAAGCCCTGGCTCGCCAACGCTCGCGACTGGAACGTTTCGCGCAACCGGTACTGGGGTACGCCGCTGCCTCTCTGGGTCAGTGACGATGGCGAGGAGGTGCGTTCTTCCTTCCTAATTGCGCGCAGAGCGGACCTGACGGTGCGAGGTTGCAGGTCGTTTGCATCAGTTCGATCGAGGAGCTCAACCAGGCGTCTGGATGCGGAACCCTTCCCGACATCCATCGCGACAAGATTGACGACATCACGATCCCGTCCAGGATGGGCAAGGGAGTTCTTCACCGTGTCGAGGAGGTCTTTGACTGCTGGTTCGAGTCGGGAAGGTGCGTCGCTCCTCGTTGCCCCTCGTGGGATCGCATAGCTGATGCAGGCCTTGAGATCGCAGCATGCCCTACGCGCAGGTCCACTATCCTTTCGAGAACAAGGAGAAGTTTGAGGCCTCGTTCCCTGCCGACTTCATCTCGGAGGGAATCGACCAGACTCGCGGATGGTTCTACACTCTCCTCGTCATCTCGACCCACCTCTTCCAGACTGCGCCGTGGAAGAACCTCATCGTCTGCGGGCACGTTCTCGCCAGGTACATTCCCCTTCTTGCCTTGTCTCACGTGGAAACCGAGCTGATGAGAACGCACGAGCAGCGACGGCAAGAAGATGTCCAAGAGTCTCAAGAACTACCCCGATCCCAACCTCATCGTCGACAAGTACGGCGCCGACGCCCTCCGCCTCTTCCTCATCAACTCGCCCGTCGTGCGCGGGGACAGCCTCCGCTTCAAGGAGGAGGGAGTCAAGGACGTCGTCACTCGCGTTCTCCTCCCCTTCCTCAACTCGTACCGCTTCTTCCTCGGCCACGCCAGCCTCTTGAGCAAGGAGACCGGAGTCGACTTCAAGTACAACCCTCATGCGCCCCAGAGTGCGAACGTCATGGATCGGTGGATCCTCGCGCGGTGTCAGAGCTTGATCCAGACCGTCAAGGAGGAGATGGAGGGTGCGTTTATCTGCTCGTTGTACGCCGCGATTCGAAAGCTAACTTGGGGTCCCCTTCTCGCAGCCTACCGCCTCTACACCGTCGTCGGTCGCATGCTCAACTTGATCGACGAGCTTACCAACTGGTACATCCGCTTCAACCGCCGAAGGCTCAAGGGAGAGAACGGACCCGAGGACACTGTCGCCGCGCTCCAATCCCTCTTTGAGGCACTCTTCACTCTCGCCCGAACCCTCGTGTGTCCACTCGCCGAACGTCCCTGGAACGCAAACTGATGCTTATTCCCACAGTCCGCCTTCATCCCCTTCCTCACCGAAAACGTCTACCAAGGTCTCCGCACCTTCTTCCCTGACGACCTCGCCTCCCTCAACCTCGGCGACGACCTCCGCTCCCTCCACTTCCTCCCCTTCCCCACCGTTCGCCTCGAGTACTTTGACCCCGTCATCGAGCGCCAGGTCAAGCGCCTCCAGACCGTCATCGAGCTCTCCCGGACAGTCCGCGAGCGCTGCACTGTTGCTCTCAAGGTGCGTTCTTCCTGGTTTCCGTGCGTTCCTCGCTCCTCGCTGACTGATGCGCCGCAGACCCCTCTCAACGAGCTCGTCGTCTTCCACCCCGACCCCGAGTACCTCCAGGACGTCCGCTCCCTCCTCCCCTACGTCGAGCAGGAGCTCAACGTCCGCACCGTCACCTTCTCCTCGGACGAGGCGCTCTGCGGGATCAAGTACAAGGCCGAGGCGGACATGAAGGTCCTCGGCAAGAAGCTCCGCAACAACATTGGTCGGGTCAAGGTCGGACTCGCCAAGATCACGTCCGACGACGTCAAGGCGTACCTCGCGACGGGCACCATGTCGATCGACGGGATCGAACTCGGCGAGGGAGACCTCACCGCGAGTCGATACGTCGAACTGCCTCCTCACACCCAGGACGGCTCGCCCCACTACGAGACCAACACGGATGACGACGTCGTGGTCCTCCTCGACGTCCTTCGTCGTCCCGAACTCGAGCAGGAGGGCACGGCGCGCGAGGTCATCAACCGCGTGCAGCGATTGCGCAAAAAGGCGGGCCTAGTCGCTACGGACGACATCGACGTCTTCTACAGCTTTGCTGAGGGCGTCGGAGCCGAGCTTAACGAGATCATCGTTAGCTCCGAGATCCTCATCGTGCGCGTGCTCAAGAGGATGCCGCAGCCGGATCACAAGCGTGATACGTCGCTGGTGGTGCTCATTGAGGAGGAGCAGGAGATTGGAGATGAGAAGCTCGTGTTGACCTTGGTTAGGACGGCTTGAAAGAAGATTTGTCCGTGTTCGCGGCGCGAGAGCAGGTGCGAGAGCAGGGCGCGACGAGCAGACGTCCTCCCTTCGAAGAATCTGAATGCGTTGTTCAACAGCTGGTGATACACCTTCCTCCCAAGTCGCCACCCCTCGTCCCTCCTCACGCAAAGCTCCCAAACCCCATCGCCTTCATGATCTCCTCGTCCGTCTGCGCCGGAGGAGCCGCCTCGACCTTCTTCTTCTTCTTGGCCTCCTTTGCCTCGAGTTTGATCTTGAGTTCCTCGGCCTTGATGTCGTTCATCCGCTGCTCAAAGTCGTACTTCTTCGTGTCGGTCACGTCGGCCGTTTTGGCGCGGAGCTCTGCGATCTTGGCTCGTACGTCGTTGAGAGACGACTTGACGACTTTGGTGGTTTGACCTAGCCTCCTAAGATCTGCGCGCGACGAGAGAGAGAGAGAGTCAGCTCCTCGAGCAAGGGCGGGAGGGGAGGAGAGGGCAACGCACGACTCCGCCCATTGATATGATCCAAGTACCCCACGCTATCCTTGCTCGTCCGCTTGCACACGTCGCAGTAGAACCCCGGCTGCCCCGCCGCTCCAGCTCCAGCATTGATGATGACCGTCTTGCCGACATTCTTGTTGAGCTCGAGCGGGGCTTCGCGCGCCTTCATGAGTTCCGTAGGCTTTGGGAGGTCATCCTTCTTGCGTGGAGGCTTCTTTCCTGCGGACGGGGGCGTCAGTACTGTGGCTGAGCAGAGCGGTGGGAGAGAGGACGGCGCACCCTTTCGGGCGTACTCCTCCGCTTCGACGGCGCGCTCTTGGTTCTCGCGGTCCTGCACGGCGTGGAATCAGCGCCTGGTACACGAGAGCTGCTCGACTGGTTGGAGCTCACCTTCTCACGAGCCTTGGAGGTGAACTCGTCCTGGTCCCATGTCTTCCTGAACCCGGTGTCGGACTGCGAAGGGGAGTCAGTGAGGGTGGTCGTGGTGGCTGAGCGAGGGAGCGTACAGTCTTTCCTGTTGTGCCGTAAGCTCCAACTTTCTCAGACATTGCAGTCGACGGCGAGAGAGAGAGAGGCGGGGAGTCAGAATCAGCCAAGTCGTCCAAGTTTAGGGGCTTCGAGCGCTCTCCTCCTCTTCGCTGCGCAAACGAAGCTGAAGACGAGAGGTTACAATTATGGGAGATGCATGGGGGAGGAAAGCTACACTATCGAGCCGCTCTATAAATTCTATGACTCCAACTTGGGCTTCTGCTCCTCCAACCCAACTTCCTTCGACCTCCACCACTTCAACGGTCCCCCAACGTACCACAGCACGAGCGGGATCAACACGATAGCCAGACCACTGCACATGGCGCACATGGCAATCCAGCCCTTGCGGATCCCAATCCCTTCGATGAGTTGGCCTAAGCAAGAAGGGTCAGCTCGCTCGCTGGTTTCGAGGTGCGGGGGAAGGACTTGCCGGCGATGATGGGACCGATGAAAGAGCCGATGCTGTACATCATGTTGAAGCAGCCGTAGACGTGCGTCGAGACGAGTCCGGGAGTGTTGGCGACGACGATGGAGAGGTCTTGCCTGCGAGCGAGCGAGAGAGAACGTCAGATTCGACTCGAATCGACCAGATCCCAACAATGCCTACATGACTGGCGTGAGGAACATGGAGAGAGAAGCGCCCTGCGAAGAAGATTGCGTGAGTACGTCGCTCCAGAAGGGGAATGGGGAACGTGCGATCAAAGCGAGGAAGAAGATGAAGAGAGGGAGAGGTCCTTGAATGAGGAGGAGGCAGAAACTGGGCGTGGCGAGGAACAAGCCGATGGTGGCCACTCCTTTCGCTCCCCATTTGTCGCAAGCCTGCGGAGGGTTAGAGTGCGTCGTGGGACCGCAAAGGAGGACGACGCACCCATCCTGCGAGAGGAGACGCCTGGGGGTTGGGATGAATGGAATTAGCAGGATGCTGGAAGCGAGCTGCAGGCACAACGTACGAAGAAACCAGGAACGACGGCGCCGATGAAAACCAACCCTGCTCCCAGCGAGTCGAGGTTGTACTCGGATTGAACCCAGAGCACCATCTGCAAGTCAAGAACAGGTCCCATCAGCATCGAGAACGCTCTGCGATTCGAAAAGACTCACCCCCGTATCCAGCAGTCCTCCCAAAATGATACCATCGAGCAGCGTCAAGCCAAACAGCGTGAGGGGCCGTCCCTCGGTGACCATCTGCAGCAAGCCACCCCACACCGTCGGCTTTTTCTTCTCCGTCTCCTTGTCGTCCTCGAGCGGTACGCTGGCGAGAAGGGCGGAAGGAGGGGAGCCGGCGGCCTCTTCGGCAGAAGCGAGTCGGGCGGGAGGCGAAGACGAGGTGTACCCTGGTGCTTCGAAGCCGATGATTTCGTGGCCTGCTGCGATCCATTTGATCGCTTCACGCTTCTCGATGATCATGAGGCGGAGAGTGAGGTCGACAAAGACTGCGAGGAACGAGGAGTGAGTACGTGGATTGAAGCGGAGGGAACGAGGTACGTACCGAGGCATAGAGCAAAGACAAATGGTGCGCGGTAGCCCATGCGTTCGTACAGAACTCCGCGTGGAGAGCAAAGACGGGATTAGCGAGGGAAGGAAAGCAGCGAGTGGAAGGACGTATCTACTGGAGGTCCGATGAGTTGCCCCAGACTGAATCCAATCATGATGTAGCCCATCACGATGCCGAACCGCTCCTTGGGGACGCTGTCGACGGCGAGAGCGAGTCCGAGCGTCCAGATTCCAGTCCCTGCGACGCCTTGGAGGACACGCGAGATCACCAGGGCGGTAAAGTTGGCGGTCTCCATGAAGAGTACGAGTGCGCCAGCCATGAAGAGCAACGCAAAGACGAGTGGGCCTCGACGTTCGGTGATCTTGGCTCCTGCCCATGCCTGCGGTGTTTGTTAGCTACCGCACTTGGGAATCGAAGAGGCTTACGATCGGTGGGCTGGAGACGATCAGGCCTGCATCAGGGGGAAGCGATAAATACAGTTTCTCAACGACTGCCGAGAAGAAGAAGAAGAAGTGGGTAGGAGGAGCGAGGAGCAAGGAGGTAGGGTAGGGAGCGAGAGCTACGAACCTCCGGCGTACGCTGCAACGAGCCATCCTGTCCGAGAAGCGATGTTGTCGTAGCCGAGATCTTCAAGACGAAAGGGAACCACGGGGACCTAGGAACGTCTGGGGTTAGCAACGCGTCCCCCCACCTCTGCGATCGGAACGCACCACCAGGCCGTAGCCGCTCAAGTCGACGAGGATGCCTAGTCCGACAGTCAAGGCAATGAAGGTGGTTCTACACCTACATTAGCTCCTCGTCTTGCTGGCGACAACCCACCACGGGGACTCACGAGGTGCGGTAACGGAGGAGGAAGGGAGGTGCCTTGGAGTAGTCCGTGTGGCGATTCCACGGTAGGCTGAGCATCGTGAGGAACGAGGAGGTGGTGCACGAGAGAGCAGGGCAGTTATGGCGAGTGGACAAGAGTCAACCACACCACCAAACGCAAGCTCCTTCGAGTTTTCGATCCGTTACGTTTTGTGCTGGGCGAAGTGAGGCGCGCGCCTAACTCGGCACGGAGAGTGAATCAACCTGCGAGCAGCGAGTCGCGCTCAGCAGTGCGGCTGTAAAGCAGGGGGCGAATGGAACCAGGGCAAGCAGAGAGGTAGGAGAGGTGGAGGCGAAGCTCAGCCTGGCTCAGCGTGGTCGAGAGGAGAGCTCCAACTCGGGCGCGTTTCGCTGTTGACTTCCTCCCCCTCGCTTCGACTTGAACCAGCTACGGCCTCCAGCTCTCCACTACCCAAGCCTAGCTCGTCCCCAGCTCACTCCGTCACCAAGCCCCCTTGGAACCGACCAGCGCCACCCCGCACTCCCCAGGCACCTTCTCCGGCTTCTTCGCTCGGGGACGATGGAGCTCGAGCTCGAGGGCTTCTCGTTCGACTACACGACCGACGTGAACCCAAGCCTAGAATGCGCCATCTGCCGGTCCGTTCCTCTCCTCTCTCCAACCCCTCGAACCTGCTCCCTAACCGATCCCACAGTTCCCCCTTCGTGGTCCCCGCAATGTCGCCGACGTGCCAACACATCTTCTGCAACCTCTGCATCACTCGAGCCATCGACCTCTCCCCGACCTGCCCTATCGACCGCTCCCCTCTCGCCCTGTCCGACCTCGTCGAAGCTCCTCGCATCATTCAGCAGATGGTCGAGGAGCTGCGAGTCGCTTGTCCGAACCGGGAGCGGGGATGCAAGGTTGACTGCGAGAGGGGGCTCATGAGGGGGCACCTGAGGGAGGAGTGCGAGTTCCGGGCTGGAGGGAGTACGGGGGGCAAGGGGAAGGGGAAGGAAGAGGATGGGAGGGTCGGGTGCGAGGTGTGCGGGGAGCTGGTACCGAGTTCTCAAGTCGAGGTGCGTCCTCTGTCTCCGCCCTAGTCCCCAAACGCCCAGCTAACAGCGTGTGGCCCGCAGGAGCACCCCTCGACCTGTCCTTCCGCCCCCACAACCTGCTCCCACTGCGCCACTCCCCTCCTCCGCCATCTCCTCCCCTCGCACCTCCTCCTCTGCCCCTCCATCCACATCCCGTGTCCCCACACCACCCACGGCTGTACAGCCCGCCTACCACGCTCTCAGATGACCGAGGATCACCTCGAAGTCTCGTGCGCGTACGAGCCTATGAAGGAGTTCCTAGATCGGTACGAGGTGCGAATGGGAGAGGTGGAGGGCGAGAATGGGGTGCTTCGGAGGAGGTGTGAGAGGCTTGAGGAAGGGATGAGGGAGATGAGGGAGGTGCTCGAGGGGGTGCGGGGAGGGATGGGGGAGTTCTGGGTTCCTCCGCTGCAGGACGAGCGCCAGAGCCGACGGCTAGAGTCCAAGGAGCTTGAGGAGCTCGACATCCAAGGCTTCTTCGACACTACGACACTCCAGGACGCCTTACCACCTCTCTCCTCCCACCCTCCGACCTCTCCTCTCCTCCCATCCTCTCGCTCCCCCCTCCTCCTCCCCCCCCCCCCCCCCCCCCCCTCCCCCCCCCCCCCCCCCCCCTCGCCCCCCCCCCCCTCTCTCCCCCCCCCTCCTCCCCCCCCCCCCCCTCCCCCCCC